>JAOTJB010324024.1:0-14068 GCA_027123815.1 Erythroxylum minutifolium | reverse complement strand
TCCAAGTTGCCATCAGAAATTTAGAGGTGCAAATCAGTCAAGTGGCAAAAGAGGTAAGTGAAATAGGTAAGGGAAAGCTACCTAGCAATACTCAAGTAAATCCAAAACAAGATTGTATGGCAATTCGTTTAAGGAGTGGTAAGGTGGTAGAAGGTGTGGCTCCTAAAGAGAAGGAAGCTAAGATAAGTGAAACAAGGGATGCTGAAATTGTAAATTTGGATGAAGAAGAAGAGCCTAAAGAAACCAAATCAAAGAAAGAGTCTTCACCAAGTTTAGAATTTTCTTTTATGCCACCCATATCATACTCCCAAAGGGTAAGGCAGAAGCATGATGATTCTAAATTTTAGAAATTCCTTGATCTTTTCAAAAAGATCTATATCAATATCCCTTTCGCCGAAGCACTTACTGAGATGCCTGCTTACACCAAGTTCTTTAAGGAAATCATCTCCAACAAAAAGAAGCTAGACAATTTTACAATGGTAGCCTTAATTGAGGAGTGTAGTTCTATTTTACAAAATAAACTACCCCCTCAGTTAAAGGATCCAGGGAGTTTCACTGTTTCTTGTCACTTTGGTGCTTCTAATGTTTTTTAATGCTTATGTGACTTAGGTGCAAGTATTAATCTTATTTCTTTGTCTCTCTATAAAAGGCTTGGAATTGGTGAACTCAAACCAACTATAATTTTATTGCAACTTGCTGATAGATTAATTCGATATCCTATTGGTATAGTTGAGAACTTACTAGTGAAGGTTGGTAAGCTTATAATTCTAGCTGACTTTGTTGTGTTTGAGATGGATTTTGATATGCAAGTTTTTATAATCTTGGGAAGGCCACTCTTAGCCACTGTTAAAGCATTGATTGACATCTCGGATGGTAAGTTGACCTTGAGAGTTGGTGATGAGAAAGAGGTGTTTAATATTTTCAAAGTTTTAAAGGAACCCTCTTTCGATGAAGTTACCTATAGGATAGATGTGATTGATTATGTGACACTTGAATCTATTCCTAAATTAATGTATGATGATGCTTTAGAGACATACCTAGCTTTAGGAATAGATGAGAATGAATTGGGTAATGAGTTAGTAGACTATGCATATAGATTGCACAGTAATGGTTTTAGGTATAGAACTTAAATTGAAGAATTGGGCCCTCCTAAATCGAAATTGATACCTTCCATATTGAGTCCACTAAAACCTGAATTGAAACAACTTTCAATTCATTTGATGTATGAATTCTTGGGAGAATCAAATACTTATCTAGTTATCATTTCTTCTTGTTTAAATTCCTCTCAAGAAGAGAAATTATTAAGGGTGTTATGTGAGCATAAAGAGGCTATTGCATAGAGTATTGCTGACATAAAGGGAATTAGCCCTTCTATTTGTGTTCACAGGATTTTAATGGAGGAAAACCACGAACCTAGAGTGGAAAATCAGAGGAGGCTCAGTCCTAACATGAAAGAAGTTGTGTGATCTGAGGTACTTAAGTTACTTGATGCAGGAATTATCTATCCTAAGTCCTGTGCATGTGATACCAAAGAAAGGTGGCATAACTGTCATTTCTAATAATAGCGATTAGTTAATTTCCACTAGCATTGTGACAGGGTGGAGGGTTTGCATAGACTACAAGAAATTATATGCAACAACTAGGAAAGATCACTTGCCTTTCCTTTTTATTGATCAAATGTTGGAAAGATTAGCGGGGCATGATTATTACTACTTTTTAGATGGTTATTCAGGGTATAACCAAATTTCCATAGCCTCGGAGGATCAGAAGAAGACCACCTTCACTTGTCCCTATGGTACATTTGCGTATTGTAGGATGCCCTTCGATTTGTGCAATGCTCCTGTCACTTTCCAACGCTGCATGATGTCCATATTCTTTGACATAGTGGAGAATATAATTGAGGTATTTATGGATGACTTTTCTATTTTTGGTTCTTCTTTTGACGCATGTTTATTCAATCTAGAACAAGTTCTACAGAGATGTGTAGAAACCAATCTTGTGCTAAATTGGGAAAAGTGCCATTTTATGGTACATGAAGGGATTGTCCTAAGCCACAAAGTCTCGAATAATGGAATAGAGGTGGATCTGGCTAAAATCGAAGTCATTAATAAATTACCACCTCCCAATTCGGTTAGAGCAATAAGGAGTTTCCTTAGACATACAGGGTTTTATAGAAGATTTATTAAAGATTTTTCCAAGATTTCTAAACCCTTATGTGTTTTGTTGCAAAAGGAAGTCCCTTTTGAATATAATGATGAATGTCTTGATGCTTTCAATAGGTTAAAGAAGGAATTTACCTCAACTCCTATAATGGCTGCACCGAATTGGAATCTCCCTTTTGAGCTGATGTGTGATGCTAGTGATTACGCACTTGGGGCTGTTCTAGGACAAAAACAGGATAAGAAATTACATGTCATTTATTATACCAACAAAGTTTTTAATGATGCTCAAGTTAATTATGCTACTACAGAGAAAGAATTGCTAGCAGTGGTTTTTGCATTCGATAAATTTAGATCTTATCTTGTTGGGTCCAAAGTCATTGTTTACACTGACCATTCCACTTTGAAATATCTATTTGCAAAAAAGGATTCTAAACTAAGGTTGATCAGATAGATTTTACTCTTGCAGGAATTTGATTTGGAAATAAGAGACAAGAAGGGATTGAAAAATTTGGTAGCTGATCATCTTTTACGAATTAAGCAAGGTGATAAGATGCGAGCTGAACCAATTAATGATGCTTTTCCTGATGAGAATCTATGGTTGGTTAAGGAAAACGTTCCCTGGTTTGCTGATCATGTTAATTTTCTGGTGTTTAACATCATTCCGAGTGATTACTCCTACCATAAGAGAAACAAATTCTTATCTGAGATAAGGAATTACTTTTGGGAAGGTCCGTTGCTCTTTAGAAGGTGTGCTGATAGGATAATAAGAAGATGTATACCTGATGAGGAAATGCGGTCGGTATTGTATCATTGTCATGCTTCTCCTTATGACGGACACCATGGTGCTAACAAAATGGCAGCAAAGGTTTTACAATACGGTTTTTATTAGCCTACTCTTTTTAAGGATGCTAAAACTTTTATTATGGCATGTGATAGACGTCAAAAAATAGGAACATCAGTAGGAAGCACAAGATGCCTCAATCATGGATTTTAGAGGTTGAGATCTTTGATGTATGGGGCTTGGACTTTATGGGACCATTTCTAGTATCCTTTGGTAATGAATACATCCTTATGGCAAGTGATTATGCATCCAAATGGGTAGAAACCACATCTTTGGCAAACAACACTGGAGCTAGTGTTGTGAAATTTCTCAAGAAGCACGTATTTTCAAGGTTTAGAGTTCCAAGAGTTATAATCAGTGACAATGGGGTGCATTTTCAAAATCATCAATTCAAATATCTATTGGCAAAATATGGGTGCCATTTCAAGTTTGGAACCACTTACCACCCTCAAACCAGTGGGCAAGTTGAGGTCTCGAACAAGGAAATCAAGCAAATCTTGGAAAAAACTGTTAATATTCTCAAGAAAGGATTGGCCATTGAAGTTTGATGATGCTCTTTGGGCGTATAAGACAACATACAAGACTCCCATGGGCATGTCTCCATATAGGTTAGTCTTTGGGAAATCTTACCACCTTCCAGTTGAAATTGAACATAAGGCGTTATGGGCAATTCGAAAGTTGAACTATGATCTCAAAGAGGTTAGCCAAAGGAGGTTGATGGAGTTAAATGAACTAGATGAATTCCTCCTAGATGCTTTCCAGAATGCTTGAATATACAAGGAGAGAACCAAGGCTTTCCATGACAAACATATCCTTTGGAGAGAATTTAAATCTGGTCAAAAAGTTTTGCTATTTAACTCTCGTTTAAAATTGTTTCTAGGGAAATTGCGGTCAAGATGGTCTAGACCTTTCGTGGTAACCAAGGTATACCCACATGGAGTCATGGAGATTGAACAGGATGAGCAACTGCCCTTCATGGTCAATGGGCAATGACTCAAGCATTATTTTGAAGGAGAGATATTTGGATACATCTCCACCATCACATTCAAAAATTGACGTCATGGTGGCTTAGTCCAGCTAAGGACACCAAACTTAGCGCTTGTTGGAAGGCAACCCAACATTTCTAGCCCTCTGTGTTGTTTTCTTAATTTCATTATTTCATTTTTCTCATATCTTCTTATTCTAGTTTATTGTGTGTTGTATAGGGCTATGAGACATCCCAATGACACCTCCTTATAGCATGAAGAATAATGTTAGCATGACTCATCGATCCTAGAGTTAGGACCCATGTTAAGTATGGGAGAGGTAAGTTGCAATGTCTCTTTGTTTCGTTTAATATTTTTATGATTTTCCTTTATACATCATGCATATAGTCCTATGGTATCATTGAGTAGTCTGAAGGGGAAAAATAGGAGTGAACTAAGTGAGATAGGCATAGAAAAATTTGAGAAGGTCCGCCTAACAGACAACATGTTCGTTTGACAGAAATTACTAAGCATCTCACTTTAAGGAAACCTGAGAATGTACGTTCAGCGGACATAATGTCCGCTTAACGGACATTACTCAGCTTTTGAAACTCAGAAGGCTCGAGAAGGTCCGATTAGCAGGCTAAACAACCTCAAACCATAATTCTAGACCCGAGAAGGTTTGCTAAGTAGAAATAATGTCCGTTTAATAGACAATGCTCATATTTAGTTTTTAAAAAACCCTTTTTCCCTTCTTTCTCGCACTTACCCTGTGCTTCCCCTCCTCCCCCCGCCCCACCCCAATTTCTGCCTCCACCTTCACGTCACTCTCTTTCTATGACCCATTCTCTTCCTCTCTCCCTTTTAGCCTAAATTTTCTCGCGTTTTCTTCTGTTCTTCTCTTCTTCCACTCCCTTCAACTACCACATCCACCAACACGAACCCTAATCGCCGTCATCAATTATGGTTTGTTCTCTTCCACACCAATACCTGCCACCGCGACTCTTGTTCATGATTTTGGGAGGTTAGACATAATCTTCACTTCGATATGGAATGGGTAAGTGTTCTTTCATACTATGGGTGAAAGTGGGGATAAAATTTTTTATTAATGGTTGAAATGTGTTGATATTGGATTTGTGGGTGAAATGAAGTTGCTAAAGGGTTTGTGGTTGTGCTGAAATTAGATTTGGGTTTGTGTTGACATTGAATTTATGGGTGAATTGAAGTTGCTGGGTTTGTGTGAAAGTGGATTTGAGTTTATGTTGACATTTGGTTTGTGATTGTGCTAAAATTGAATTTGGGTTTGTGCTGACATTGAACTTGTGGTTGTGTTGAAGTGTTGGGGTTGCGTTGAATTTGAACTTCTGTTTATGTTGGCATTACTAGGTTGTGGTTACATTACGACTGATTGGTGTTGGGGATTGAACTCTACTTTGTTGAGAGTATACCCGGTTGTGTGCCTATTCGTCAATGTCGCGATTTAAGCAAATGGTGCAGAAGAATACTGCACAATCCTCTAAAGCTGCTAGGGCTAAAAGGTTGGTCAGAGAAGCATAAGAACCTAAGCTTGATCAAGATCTATTCATCAATGAACAATGTGGAGCTTGGTACAATAAGAAAAAGAATAACAAGTTTGTGCTAGAAGTTTCAGCTAAGGCGGGAATTAATGTAGCATACCATGTGAGGGCCAACTTGGATAAATTTCATTGGGGCAAGTTGTTGGACCTAAAACAAGCTTACTACCCAGCTGTAGTAAAGCAATTTTATGCCAACCTCAATGTGACAGCAGATAAACAATCATTGACACTTACTTCTCGCGTAAATGGGATAGAAGTGATCATAATCAAAGAGCTGATTAGTGAACATTTAAAGCTGCCCATGGGAGGCCAAGTTCCATCTTTTGATAAGTGTGCAAGATGTTCAATTGATAGCCAATGGAACAAAGACGATGCTATGTCTCTATTTGGAATTAAAGTTGCTATGTACTTCATAAACCAGTGTCCCTTTGATATTGAACCAAGATTGGTGGCATTCATACTTGCACATAATGTCATACCTAATACTAGTGACTCAGGGTATCTACGGAATGAGGACTTATACATTTTGGACAAGATGCTTTTTCGAGATGACCAATTCCAGGGCATTGCTATTGCTTAGATGATCATGAATTCAATGTGGCAAGTAGTTCATCACAAGGTTGAGACAAAGAGGTTTGTATTCCCAATATTATTGAGCCAGTTATTTAGGCGTCTCAAGGTCCTCTACAGAGATGAAGAAGTGGCTCATACTGTTGACGTGGATATCATCAATGCGGATAAGATGAGGGAATTCAATTATAGAAAAAGATGTTCCGAACAAATGGGTCAATCTGCGTCGAGCGAGGGATAATCCGACTGCAGCCACGATTTCCAGAACATAGTCGAATAAAAAAATTCATAACTTTGCACCCGTTGATCCGATTAACAAACTTCCTTCACCAAAGTTGTACCTCACATCCTATTCTACAATGTTTCTTCAAGAATCACCTCCAAATTCCAAGCCATTTGTCCGGAATTCACCTTACAATCTGCCTGTTCGTTTGTACTCGGGAAAATTCCAACTTTTCCAAAACTTCAACCATCACCCCTAAACACCACAGCAACCACCACGCCATCACCTTTCAGGGTTTCATTCTTTTCTTTTTATAGATCATTTCATTTAGGGTAAAAGGTAGGTTTTACTTAACCAAAAATCTACAAAATAACCCTCGATAAGTTGAGTTCAGAAGCAGTCTCTGAGCTGTCGTCGCATAAGCCACAATCGTGGCCTGTGTGACAAGCTTCTGTCACAATTATGGCACTTCAACATTCTTTTGTCACAATAATGGCCAATTAGGCCACTATTGTGGCATTGGGTTCGTCCTCTAATCTTCTCCAAGTCTTCTCTTCTTTGCTCTAATTCTTCCTCATTCTTATTCCAGGAAGACAAGTGGATGTGAATCTTCAGAAAACAACCCAAATGTAGTGCTTTCAACTCACTTTTACTTCTTTGATTTTGAATTGTGCCTAAAACCATATATGAATCAAAGTGAGCATCTTAAGCAATTTCATCTCATTAATTGCTAAATGTTATGGAATAATTATATAATCAATTAAGCACATGTCAATTTCTCCCACATTTAGTTTTTGTCCGTTCTCAGGCAAAACATCAAAATTAAGCTCAAAGACCCAAAACATTGACTCATTTCTTATACTTCACAAGAATACATAATCATAAACAAAGATAAACGACTTTCAAAAATCATAGCAAGAACTCAATATTCCAAGCTTTTACTCATATTCAATCAACATTCAATACCTTTAAAAACTGAGTAATCTAATGGCAGACTTGGAAAATGTGTTCAATTAAAATATATCCATAGGTACACTCAACACCATTCACAATCAAAACATTCCAGAACTTTGCATATCATTTCATTTATCCACCACTAATGTTTACATGCAAAATTATGGATCAAAGGACTTTTCAAGGTTGTAATGTGGGTAAATGTAAGGTGAGATGTATTTGGGTCAAGTAGTCTAACAGTAATTAAAGCTAGTGAAAAAAAGCAACACTCAATGTGACATCAAGTGCAGAAACCAACATTCCTTTACAAATGTGTACATCAATTATGATAAATGCGAAAATGATGTTTCACCGCTCAAACTCAAGCTCTCATACACAAACCACATGAAATATAACTAATCACAAGGGATTACTCATAAAGATTGATGATAATAACATATTGAAACTACAATTAGTGAACCTTCTAAGAGAACATCTACCCTTCTACCCCATGTTCAACATACTCAAATAACCTATTCAATACAACTTTAGGATGAAAGATTAATTATAAACAACTTTTCAACACATATACACTTTCTCCTAGATACTTTTATTTAAACGTATACATTTTTTTCTTTTTCTTTTTCTTTTTGCTTTTTCTTTTCTTTTCTAATTTTCTTTTTCTTTTTCTTTTTTTATAAAAACATTAAAAGAAACTACATTAAAATGGGCATTTCAATAATATGACATAAAATAGCATCTCAATCATTATGACCAACCCACACATATGTACACCCACACACTTAGAATTTTTTCCATCCACAAACTAAATGATCACAAATGCTCCACCAACTTTATGGCTTAGGTAGGAAATTTGGTTAAGCTTACAAGCATACAATGTGGTTGATACAAAAAGAAAGGTATAAAGCACAACACGAATGCCCCACCAGCTTTGTGGCTTAGGTAGGACATTTAGTTAAGCTTAAAAGCATATAATGTGGTTGATACAAAAAGAAAGGTATAAAGCTCAAAGGGGCTTATTAAAAGAAAAATCATATAACGGGTAGGCTATTTGGCTATTGTATCTTGGACAAACAAAAAATGCCTAATCATCTCCATGTTAATGCATCTGATAAGAATATGGTCTTGAATAGAAAGTCAAAGCAAAGTTAGGATGTACATGTCATGAAGATCACACATAAATAAAGATAATGAGACTAATATGGATGTGTCAGTCTACTAAGGCTCCAAATTCTCACCGACTTTGTCTACCACTAGTCACTATTCTTTTAAAGATAATGCATATCAACCAATCATAAGAGTAAAAGTATATACTAAGTTGCTATGAAATTCTTTAGTCAATTCATTCTCTAATCATAATTATATATTCTTAGAAGTAACAGAAAAGAGAAAATTTTTATTTGTTTGTTTTATTCTTTCTCTCATTTTGATTAAAAACTTAAAAACAAGTAAAAACAAACAAATTAAAAAACATACATGCATATAAGAAACAAATGAAAAATTTTAAAGAAAAGAAATTTGCTTCCCTTGAGTTACCTCCCAAGAAGTGCATTTGTTTAGGGTTGCTGACTCGACTCCATACTCTCCTCACGTGAAAAAATTATGATCTTTAAGTAGTACAGCTTGAGTCATTTCCATGTGAGGTAGTTCAAGATAGGGCCTTGGTTGATAATCATTCATATTTAGCGTATGCCTTATCTTTAGATTCTCAATCTTTACTGAGTCCTTGTACTTTTGGAATATCTCAAATGTCTCTTCATCTTGTTCTTCCTTGTTTAATTTCTCTAACATATTAAGCAAAGGAAAAGAGTCAGTCATAACAATAAATTGGAACTCAGTATTTACCTCTGAGCTAAAAGATGTATCCATTTTAGTTTTGAGCTCCTCCTCAACTTCTTCAATATAAACAATTCCTTGAGTAGTCCACTCAATATTCTCAAGCTCCTCTTCACACTGTAATGCCTTTGTGCTAACATCCCTTGGGTACACCTCAGTTTGAGATAGTTACGTTTCTTTACCTTGTGATTCTAGGTAGTTGAGAGTTTCCGTTAACTGACCCCTCTGGCTTGCCAAGTTCTGTATCCTAGAACTTGTTTCTTACTGGAATTGCATCTCTTCTTATTGTAATCGCAAAGTATTAACAACATAAACATTAACTAATTCCTCCAGAGAAGTACCTAAGTTTTGTTGGTTTTCCAAATATGGGACGTTAGACCTTATATCTTACAAAAATTGCCTTACTTCCTGCTGTAACTCCTATACACTCTGTTGAAGTTGAATATTGTTAGCAGTCATAATATTTAAAAAATCTTCCAGAGATGTACCTCAGCCGTGATAAGAAATTTTTGGTCTATACGAGAATTGTTGTGCATCCTACATACTATCAAAGAAGTAATTTTATGGGTTATCCCATCCATAACTAAAGTTAGGTTGATCGGCAAAACCTTGATTATAGGATTGAGAGTAAAAGTTATAAAAGAAATTACTTCTGTCTATGTCAAATAATAAACACTTAAAAACACATTTAAACATTTATGAAAATATAGTATAATTTACACTTATTAGCATCCTTACACTTAAACCTTTGCTTATCCTCAGGAAAAACTAAACACACAAATAAACAAAACACATAAACATATAAAAACATGTTCATGCAATAGTACAACAGTGGTACAAAGGCATTAAATCTTACAGAATTAACCTAACCTTAAACACAAATCATTCAAAATGTGCCAACACACTAACTTATTCCTTTCATGTTTAAGTACTTTGAATTGAATTTACATATCAATTAAAACATTAACACCCTAGTCCAACACCTATGGCATTTGTAAGCTTACACTTATTATTATTAATCAGTTAAAAAGGCAAACTATCACTAAGCAACCTTTCATGAAAAATTCTTTCTATTTTTAAAAGATCAGTAGATTTATTTATTATAACATATTATTTTAAGATTTTCTTAAACGATAACTTAGTCTTTTGACACAAAGGCAAACAACTTGTCATTAATGTCTCCTGGTTACTCAACTAGGTCATCTTGGTTGGAGCATTATTCTAGCCTTTTGATGTGAAGACAAACATTTTGTCATGAATGCCCCAATTACTTAGTTATATCACCAACTCTTAATTGGCTACCAACTATATTCTTAACCCAATATTTGTTTCAAAAAGGCCAATGGAATAGTTATTTATTTAATACACACTTTTTTAATATATATAACTCTAGCCCGCTTTGTTTCTTTTTAGTTAGTCATTCTCATAAAAGTGTACTAGTAATGCTAACTAATTCAATAGACTATAATTATAAATGTATACTGACAAAATTCCTAAAGTGAAAACTAGAAGTCGTATCCTAATTAACAAATATATGCATCCCAAAGATACTTAAAACACAAAATTCATAAGTTACTATGCCTTTATAAATTAATTAAATGTTCAAAACTAAACTAATTCCATTTAATTCTTGCCATTGGCACATTCACACAATGCACACATATGCAACAAAATGACTATAGTATGTCAACCTAATCAAAAACTAACTCATTCTAAATGCCAATTTACACACAAATGACATGCAAAGTTTTATCTAAAAAAACTTTTTGAGCAAGTTTTACCTCTAATAAACAATATCTGCAAGTATATAGATCATAACTTATAGTATTAAAGGTGTCAATCCATGAGGAAACCTCTAAAACTTAGTGAACCTAACTTTGTCTAAGGTTTAAAAATATGATTTGAATGAAAGTGAATAATAAGAAACTAAAACAATCAAATAAAATTGAGCACTTAACCACTTAATAATTGTCCCACAATAAAACAAGGATAGGATTCGTTCTATCGTTATTTTGCTCTTTTAATTACTTTTCACTCAATTGGGTGTCGATCCTAGATTTCCAAAGGGTTGATTATTCTCTCTCATGTCATAATCATTTAACCCCAATTAATTAAACTTAATTGACTATGAAATTCTAGATTTTGCAATCTTTTGATTCACAAAAACAACCTAACGTTTTCAACTAGTTCTTAAGTGATCTATCGAACAATTGAGTTTTCACACAAGTTCTCTCTTTGTATGATTATCAATTTGACATTTGTGTGACTTATTAGATTGTTAACTCTTCTTACCCAACCTAATCAGATTAATTTGAACTCACTCTCTTAATTTATTGTCGAAGTATTAGCAAACACAAATATCACAACACCATAACATTATATTGAAATCAATAACAGTCAAGTCACAAAATAACTCAAGAATAAATCCTAGTTTAAAATTAAAACATCATAATGTTTATAGCATCTTCAATCTCAGTTCATACATCGAGCTTAAAGAAAATAAACAAAGAAAAGAAGAAAGAACTTGATGTGGATTGATTTGGAAATGTTGGAGCAGCTGGAACTCTCTAATGCTACCTTCTTGATCTTCCTTGATTTAACCCAATTTGGTAAGATGGAGGCTGCCCTTTTTTGGAGTCCTTATGTTCTTTTATAGTTCTTGAGGCTTCTATGGTTCTTTCTAGGGTTTACCCATTTAATTTGGTTCCAAAAATAGCCTCAAAAGTCAAAATTAAAAAAAGGCCCGTGTGCTGGAAAAGTTGAAATTTGCTAGAATTACTGTATGCACTCTGTGGCACAATGATGATAAGCAACTCACGATCATGCACTGCTTCAGTTTCTTGGTTTCCATCACTAACAAACACATCAAACACCCCTTGAAACATAAAATTATGATACAGTTCTTGCTCTAAACCGAACAAACACTTAGAATATATACAATCATTAACAATAACATAATTCTAAGCCTATACACATGATAATCATCTAATCACTTAAAAACATAGTTAAACATCTATGAAAACATAGTATAATTTACACTTATTAGTAAGTATTTATCATTTTTTCATAAATCATGTCCCTAACATTCTAGAAAATAATCATGGAGAAGAAGTTAGGGCTCAATACCCTTCTTTCTTTTCTTTACTCTTCTTCTAACCCTATTTTATTTCTCTAAAACTTAGCAACCACTCAAAATCTCTCTTATATCTCTCTTCATCTTACTTAAGGTTTTCACTTGTTTCTTTGTTCTTTCACCTATATAAACATTCCTCCGACACATAACTAATTTCCACACAAATACCACATATGTAAAGTTGTTTCACAAGATTTCGTTGAACTTTTCTCTCTTCACTTTTTTTGGTGTATTTTGTGTGTTTTTGGCTGATTTTGTAGGTATACAATTATTCATGACACCAAGAATCAAACAAAGTACTAAACAATCACAACTGAAGGGAAAAGCTCAAGTGATGGGGCAGGGTGCAAATGATAGGGTCATGAATTTTAAAGTGCCTTTTTCAATTTATTCGGAAGAAGAAGGTGTCTAATTCCAAACTCTTTACTCTAGAGTTATTAATGCACTAGATACTTTGATTTTGATATTTTAGAAAATTTAAGATTGAAAGATAACTTTGAAACTTTTGAGTAATAAAATTTGATGGGATAAATTTATTAATTTTGATTATATTGTGTATAAGGAATTAACCTTGGCATTTTATATTATTCTACAATTTAAGCCACATAATTTGTATGAATTTTGGTTTCGAATGAGGGGCTACCATACAATTCGAATTATAATGTCATAGAAGAAATTGGTGGATTTCCTAGGTCGAACATAATTGAAAATTTGATAATTTTTATGCTAAGAGTTATTGGAAATAATTAATGTGGTTAAATAAATTTATTTTTAGAAATTCCCACAATAATGTCATTCATAGTCATAAACATCTATTAGTACATAAATTCATGTGTCATACTATTTTTGGTAAATCTGAAAGTAACAAATGTTCTATTAAAGACTTATTCATTCTATGGTGTATGGACAATAATGTAAAAGTTTGTACAACCACCCATACTTTTCATACTATTACTACTTCTCTTAAAAAGAATTTAGTCATCTTGTTATAGGATATCTTGTTACCGCGCTTTCTATTTATTATGGTGTAGATGTTAAGGGACTGACTATTGTTTTTCCTAAGTTTCTTAATCACATTCTCTTAAGGCAAGCTGAGATCTTGACGGTCCATCATATGGAACTCTGAGATATTAGTTCTAAAACTCATGTGAAATACAGGACAGGATAAGCTAGTTCTAGTTTTACACCAGTGTTGCAGTAAGTTGAGATATCAACAAGTGAAGAAATTAAGGATGATGAAGAGGAAGGCTAAGAGAAGGTCTTTAATTTGGTTTCCAAAAACAACAAGCTTATGGAGGAACGCACAAACACCATGGAGGTGCACATGAAGGAGATGATGCGAGAACAACGAAGATAGTGACATAACTCTAAGAAGATTCTAAAGTACTTTGCTGGTCAAAGTGTTCGATTTTCTTCACCCACACCATCACCTCCTCAATATCCAAAGGTGGTTTCTTACTCTAAATTTTTCTTTTTGATTTATTTTTATTTTTTTTTGTTTTCTCATATTAAGGATAATGTATTGTCTAAGTGATGGGAGGTTTATGCATTATCATGTCATTTTTGTGTGAACTTTGCATATCATATTAAATTAGTTTTGATTAGGTTGACATGGTGTGAAAATTTTATTGCATGTGTATAAATTGTAGGAATATGTCAAAGGCAAGAATTGGAAGGAATTACTTTAGCTTTAAGTGTAACATCCCGTTTCCAGAGAACGGGTCGGACCGGAGAAACGGGTCCGAGTGTGGTAAATAGAGGTATCTCATGCTCATGCAAGTGTGAATAGTGAAATGTGCATATAAAA
>JAOTJB010323976.1:0-14075 GCA_027123815.1 Erythroxylum minutifolium | reverse complement strand
CAATACAAAAGATGTAAATTGGTCTCCTTGTACACTTTACTGTTCCTGATGTTAACTGAAGGAGACAGGCTATAAGTACAGGGACATAGAATATGCTCAAGAGGAGGAAAACAAAACATGAAGAAACAAATCGACCTTTTTCTCTTTGTTGGCAGGTAATGTCGCGTTGTATCACCTGGTTCTTGTCAGGTTCCTGATGTTAACTGAAGGAGACAGACTATGAGTTCAGGGATACAGAATATGCTCAAGAGGAGGAATTAATTTGGCGTATGTTTAGAAAATTAAAATGGGTTATCAAACATAATTAATTAAAATAATATTCAAAATTATAAAATTTGACCAAATTCAAAATTTAAGCTTAAATTATGTTCACCACTTGAACCATTTCTTAATTATAAGAAAAGAAAATTTTCATGCGGTGGGTACAAAGCGTCTCTTCTGTATATTTTATCATACTAGCTATCACCATAGAAGAAGCCAAAGGCGATAAGTCCTAACATGAGGAGATCCTAAACTGAGCTCAGTTCTTCACGGTGACAGAGTCCCAAATTAATGGCAGAAGCAACCAGGAAGTTAACTCCTTTGCCTATTATACCATCTTCTCGTAGTTTTCTTTTCTTTGTCACGTTAATGGCGGTTGTTACAGAGATGGGTTTACTTTATCAAGCTCCATCTTCTTCTAGTAATTTAGCAATCTGTTAGTTGCAGGTATGCAGTTGTAACAGGGGGGAACAAGGGAATTGGTTTTGAGATTTGTTGGCAGTTAGCTTCAAATGGGATTGTCGTGATTTTAACTTCCAGAGACGAGAAGAGAGGTCTTGAAGCTGTTGAGAAGCTCAAAAACTCTGGTATCTCATCAGATTATGTGATGTTTCATCAGCTTGATGTCGCTGATACAGATGGTATCGCTTCTCTGGCTGATTTTGTCAAGAACAGAGCCGGAAAGCTTGATATATTGGTAGTGAAAGTTAAAATCTTTTTCCTACAAATTCATCTTCTACGTCATCGATGAGGGTTGATTGAAACTGTATGCAGGTGAACAACGCGGGAGTTTCAGGCGTGCAACTAGATGTTGAAGCTTGGAGAGCTTCGGTGGGTAAAGTTTGTTTCAGCTTTGCAGAAACTCGAATTCTTGTTTATGCTTTTTCACCGATGCAGGGAGCTGGTCAGATCCGAACTGAGCTAACTTCTCAAACTTACGATTCTGCTGAAGAATGTGTGAGAATAAATTACTACGGTGCCAAGAGAATGATCGAAGCACTTGTTCCTTTACTCCAATTGTCCGATTCTCCTCGGATTGTCAATGTTTCCTCTTCCATGGGAAAGCTTAAGGTAACTCAACTTTATTACAGTAATCTGTGATGCTAAGTTTAACTGTTCTTTACTGTTGGCTTGGCCATATGCTTCTTCCTTTGTTGTTCCAGAATTTATCAAACGAATGGGCAAAAGGGGTCTTAGGTGATGCAGAAAATCTGACAGAACAGAGAGTTGACGAGGTTTTGAGCCAATTCCTCGAGGATTTTAAGGAAGATTCACCGGAAACCAAAGGATGGCCTGTTTTCTTATCTGCATATGTTGTGTCTAAAGCAGCCATGAATGCGTATACAAGGATTGTGGCCAAGAAGTATCCCAATTTCTGTGTCAATTCCGTCTGCCCTGGTTTTGTTAAGACAGACATAAACTATCAGACAGGGGTTTTGACTGTGGAAGAAGGTGCAGAGAGTCCAGTGAGGCTTGCTCTGCTTCCTACTGGCGGTCCTTCAGGTTGCTTCTTCATTAGAAAGGAGGAAACTTCTTTTTAATCAGCTCTTTCTTACATTTTGAAGTTCGAGTTCATGGTCAATCTTCCTGGTCGACTGTAACATTATCTTTGAACAATAATTAGACGATTGTGGGTTAAATCCTCTGAAAGGCAATTTGCATGGCTCGGGTCGGACTCAGCTATTAGGTTCGAGTCCATTTCAAAAATTTATTTTGACCTCAACCCTTATCAGGCTCGAATCTCAAGGCAAGAATTCAAGCAAGATTACGTTTAGATATTTCAAAACATGATCCAATCTGAATTAAGTCTAATTAATTTATTTTTAAAAGAATTAAAAACCGTAAAATGATATTGTTTTAAAATATCTCTATTATATATGTGTGTATATATATATATATATACACACACATATATAATAGAGATATTTTAAATGGTTTGAAAAAAATATACTTACGTTATATTATACTTAATCTTTTAGTTATAGATTCTATTAGTTTCATTTTTTATTTTTATTGTTTTATATTTATAATTTTATTTAAGTATTTTTGACTTAAAGATTATAATCCAGATACTCATTTCTTTATACATGCTCATAAATCTATTCTTGGATATTTTCTTTCAAAAGGGAAAGGGCTTCTTATTTGATAACTTAATCATAAATACAAATAACTTTTTGTGTTAATGTAATTAAATGTATCACTTAATTTTGAATTAATAAAATAAATCAATTAAATACATAATTTATATTTATAATTAAATTTTATTTAATATACATATAAAATTTAAATTTGAAATATTTTTAAAAATTAATTCAAACATTATATTTAAACTAAATTAAAGTTTTTAGACAATTTATTTTATTTTAATATCAAATAATCTAATTAATTTTATATTAAAATTTATCATTTATGTAATATTCATCGATTAGTTTGGGTAAAATATACGTAGTGGTGAAATGAAGATATACAAGAAAATATTAAGACAAAAAAAGGTGTTTATAAAGCTCTATCAATAACACCACAGAAATAGAGATGATGATTAATAAAAAAAAGTGACAAATTGACAAAGAAAAACGCAAAGAAGATAATCTTAGAAGCTAAAAGCTCACGAGAAGTAATACCAATAATTGGAAACTGAAGATGGAGAAATAATTTATTGAAGTTAACAAGAGCCAGGGAAAGGAAAGTAAGAGACTTAAATCGAATTCGTTGTACAAAAGATGAAGCATGGAAGGTGTTCGTAGTTGAAAATGATATCAAAAGAAGATAACAATGATACTTCTACAGCCTTTTAATGAAGATGTAGAGGATAACATGTCTTTAGGAGATCTTAGCACGTGTGAGAAGTATCGTAACTTTATTTGTTATCGACATATTATAAGGGAAGAAATTAAAAGAGCTTTGAGGGAGATAAAGAGTGAAAGGGCAATAGGACCTGATGAAATGCATATAGAAGTGCAAAAGAGCCTAAATGCAGAAGGTTTTACTTAGCTAACCAAGATTTTTAATGTCATCCTTAAGTTTGCCAAAATGTTGGATGGTGGAGACTTTGTGTGCTAATTCATCTATATATACAAGAACAAATGAGACATCCAAAGCTGTAATAATTGTAAAGAAATCAAACTATTTAGCCAAACCATGAAATTACGGGAGAAGGTGATTGCAAAGAGAGTGAGAAAAAAAACACCTATCTCATAGAACTAGATTTGCTTCATGCAAGTAAGGTCAACGACAGAAACTTTACATCTTTTTAAAAGATTAATGGAATGTCACAGAGAAAGACAACATAACTTACACGTGATTTTTAGAATGTGTATGACAAGGTATTTACGAAAATCATATGGAGGTGTTTAGAAGTTAAAGGAGTTCTTTTGACCTATATATAGGTTATGAAGGATATGTATGAGGTGTAAAGACTAGAGTAAAGACAATAGAGAGAGATACAAAATATTTTTTATTGATATTGGGCTATACCAAGGATCTTGATTGAGCCCTCTTTTGTTTTACAGTAGTGATGGATGAGCTCACCAAGAATATCTAAGGAGATGTGCCTTAATGAATGTTGTTTGTTGATGACATTGTTTTAGTCGATAATATAAGAGAGAGTGTCCATGTCAAGCTAAAACTTTTAGGGGACACATTAAAATCAAAGAGTTTTAAATTAAGCAGAACTAAGGTTGAGTACTTAGACTATAACTTTTCGGACCATAGGGTGGCTTCTAACGTGGTGGTAAAGATTGGTTTGAAAGTTATACCACAAAAAGTGTGTTTTAGGTATCTAAGATTTATCGTCCAAAGCAATAGAGAGATTGATGAAAACATAGTTCACCTTATCAGATCTGAGTAGCTTAAATAGAGAAGTACATAAGGAGTTTTATGTAACAAAAAGACACCACTCAAACTCAAAGGTAAATTCAATCATTTAGCAATTAGGTTGGCGGTTAGGATTTTAGTAAACTTCTACTATCTTTTTCTCAAAGATTTGTGATATTTGTTGCTTGAACCTATCTTGCAGAAAAGAAAAGTTGCATAATTGTAAAGAAGACATAAGAATTTTACTTGGTTCGATAGCACAAAATTATCTATGTCAAAGGGTATTCGATAGCACAAAGTTATCAACATCAAAGGGTCAATCTCACTTATGAGATTTCACTAGCTTCAAGAAGAGAAAAATACAAGAAATTAGGTGTTTTATAAACACCTATAAGAGTTCCCTCACAAACTTCCTAGTATTCTTTGGATAAGTACTCTAGCACTCTCTCAATTTTTCTCTCTTGAATCAGAAGATTGTAGGTGTATTTTCTACGTTGTTTTTGAACTCTGGTTACATGTATATATATACATTGGTGAAGAAAGTATCTGCCTTCTGTTTTTGAGTTTACGCCTATGCCTTTGCTTATTTTGCACGTGTCATCCACGTCCCCTTTAAAATCTCTGCCTCACTCCTTATGTTCATGCCTATGAGACCATCATTTGTGTTTAAGGAGATTCTGTGTTTTGCTTATGCTCTGCATGTCTCCCATGTGCTACTCACGTGCATGACTAAAGCACTTCCCTTATACTTTGCGTTTTAACCATTCAACAGATAGCATTTTTATTATCTTCTTTCTTCGAATTCTTCATAACCTCTTATTCACTTCTCACACACGTACACTCTTGTCCCGAAAATCTGCACTTTTGTTCTTCAATTGATGAGTTTGTGTGAGGGTTTACGGAGAATTAGTGATTTTCTTCACACCGGCCATTCTCTATGGGATAAAGTATTGCCCATCAAACAAGTACATAGTGATAAGATAACGGTGACAGAGATAAAGATACTCTATTGGATGAACAATCTTACCATAACAGATAAGGTTGAGAACGTAATAATAAGAGATAAATTAAATATTATTAATATTAATAAAAAATTAAGAGGCATAAGACTTATAGTTTGTACATATTTAAAAGAGACACACTAATGCTCTGTTAAAAAGATGGGAGAAAATTGTAGATGTGATAGGTACAAAGCATCTCTTCTTTATATTTTAAATAAAGATATATTACTAGGCCCACAGGCGTAGGCGATAAGTCCTAACCTAAGGAGATCCTAAACTTAGCTCAGTTCTTCCCAGTGACAGAGTCCCAAATTAATGGCAGAAGCAACCAGGAAGTTGACTCCTTTACTTATTAAACCATCTTCTTGTATTTTCTTTTCTTTATCACGTTAGTGGTGGCGGCTGATACAGAGATGGGTTTACTTTATCAAGCTCCATCTTCTTCTATTAATTCAGCAATCTGTTCGTTGCAGGTATGCAGTTGTAACAGGGGCGAACGGGGGAATTGGTTTTGAGATTTGTCGGCAGTTAGCTTCAAATGGGATTGTCGTGATTGCAACTTCCAGAGACGAGAAGAGAGGTCCTGGAGCTGTTGAGAAGCTCGAAAACTCTGGTATCTCATCAGATTATGTGATGTTTCATAAGCTTGATGTCGCCGATACAGATAGTATCGCTTCTCTGGCTGATTTCGTCAAGAACAGAGTCGGAAAGCTTGATATATTGGTAGTAAAACTTAAAATTTTTTCCTACAAATTCAACTTCTACATCATCAATGAGGGTTGATTGAAACTGTATGCAGGTTAACAATGCGGGGGTTGCAGGAATGCAAGTAGATGTTGAAGCTTGGAGAGCTTCGGTGGGTGAAGTTTGTTTCAGCTTCTTCAAGTAGTTGCAGAAACTCGAATTCTTGTTTATGCTTTTTCACGGATGCAGGGAGCTGGTCAGATCGGAACTGAGCTAACTTCTCAAACTTATGATTCTGCTGAAGAATGTGTGAGAATAAATTACTACGGTGCCAAGAGAATGATTGAAGCACTTGTTCCTTTACTCCAATTGTCCGATTCTCCTCGGATTGTCAATGTTTCCTCTTCCATGGGAAAGCTTAAGGTAACTCAACTTTATTACAGTAATCTGTGATGCTAAGTTTAACTGTTCTTTACTGTTGGCTTGGCCATATGCTTCTTCCTTTGTTGTTCCAGAATTTATCAAACGAATGGGCAAAAGGGGTCTTAGGTGATGCAGAAAATCTGACAGAACAGAGAGTTGACGAGGTTTTGAGCCAATTCCTCGAGGATTTTAAGGAAGATTCACCGGAAACCAAAGGATGGCCTGTTTTCTTATCTGCATATGTTGTGTCTAAAGCAGCCATGAATGCGTATACAAGGATTGTGGCCAAGAAGTATCCCAATTTCTGTGTCAATTCCGTCTGCCCTGGTTTTGTTAAGACAGACATAAACTATCAGACAGGGGTTTTGACTGTGGAAGAAGGTGCAGAGAGTCCAGTGAGGCTTGCTCTGCTTCCTACTGGCGGTCCTTCAGGTTGCTTCTTCATTAGAAAGGAGGAAACTTCTTTTTAATCAACGCTTTGTTACATTGTGAAGTTCGAGTTCATGATCAATCTTTCTGGTCCACTGTAACATTATCTTTGAACAATAATTAGACGATTGTGGGTTAAACGCTCTGAAAGGTGATTTGATCAATATGGCTCGGGTCGGACTCAGCTCTTAGGTTCGAGTCCATTTCAAAAATTTAGGTTGAGGTCAAACTTGAGCTAAACCTTTGTCACGCTTGAATCTTAAGGCAAGAATTCCAGCAAGATTAGGTTTAGATATTTCAAAACATGATTGAATCATGGCACCAGAGAATGAACATCCAATCCATATAGATCTCAGCGAGGACAACCCAACTACGAAGAAGGTTAAAAACAAAGACAATTCCATCATCCCCCAACGCAACCAATCCCCCACGCATTCTCCTTCAAAGATGCATTGTTGGGTCAAATAGCAACCACACCAGCTCGGCCAAAACCCCCTACTCGAAAGACAGTTGAAGTTAACGAGGATGAAGTGGTCTACACTACACACAACGGCATCGACTCGATTAAATTTCTGGAACTGGTACAACAACGAATGAGGTAGGCAATGGGCCTTGCAGTGGTCATAAGTCCCCTTGGGCGCATGGTACACTACAAAGCATTAATCAACAGACTTTCAGTCATTTGGAAGCTGCAGGGTGAGCTGCTCGTGACCGATTGCATCAATGGTAAATATATCGTCACTCTCACCAATGAGGACGACTATAACAATGCAACCCTAAATGGGCCTTGGACAGTTGGCTCAACCTATCTTCGAGTTTATCCATGGACGCCACAATTCAACGCTAAAACCGAGCACTTAACAACAGTGGCCCTATGGATTAGAATCCCTGAACTGCCGATACACTATTTCCACGAAAGCATCTTATGCAAAATAATAAACCCACTTGGGATCTTTATCAAGGCTGATCGCAGCACCATTACAGCCGAAAGAGGCCGATATGCCTGCATCGCTGTTCAAATGGACCTAACTAAATCCCTAAAAGGGATGGTGGAGATCGACGGTTGCAATTACAAGATCGAATATGAAGACTTACCATCGATATGTTTCTCTTGCGGAAAATATGGGCATTCTGTCGAGACCTGTCCCACTTTCCCGCCTGAAAAAACATCAGCCACCTCATCGGCAGAAGGCGGAGACAGAGCACAGGCGGGAGCAGAAGCTGTGACACAATCGACCACTACTCCCAAGGATAGTTCGATCCCAACTAGATCTGTTGAGCCGGAATGCCCTATTGGGGTGGGGGAGTGGATGAAAGTACAAAAACGAATCTGGCGTGGCCCTGCTGTCAGACCCCCCACAACGGTCATCCAAGGCTCTTCTTCCGTTGGAGTGAAGAATCCCTTCACAGTTCTTCATGCAAGCAACGAGGCAAACATTTGCTAGCCAACCAATAAGGGCAAAGGAGTTGGACCTATATCAGGTGGAGTTGGCCCAGCAACCTTTAAACTGGGGCCGGTCGGCAACAAAGTAAACCCCAAGTCCAGAACAGGAGCAGCCTTAGGTGGAAAGAGGTAGAGGGACTTTGCTGGCCAGATCTCCAAAAGCAAGGCCTCCACCAGCAAGGCCAGACCAAGCAAACAGACAACTCACCAGGGAAACATCATTAGACCTCATACTCCGTACCAGTCAACTACTGAACCCCAATCGAAAAGCTTAGACTTCCAACCCCACCGTCCAACAACCGGAAACTCTCAGGCCCTCCCCCCTTAGCCCACCTGGAACTGGACCACACTGCAATTATCATTCCCCACCCAGAGCACGACCAACATCACCACACCCCATCCCTGGCAGGAGGTTCGTCGACCACCAAACCGTCGACTTTATCCAAAGCTTTTCATGTGAAGGGGAAGCTGCAAATAAGGGGCATCAGTCCAGCCAGACAGGGCGTGGATAACCTCGATGACGGTGACGAAGTGCGCGCCATGGAGGAGTAGCGGCCAGACGTGGGGGATGCACTGCTAGCCCACCTGCCGGATGGGGGGACAGTGCCGGCAGAGGATATGGACGTTGGTGCACCGTCTGTGGCTGCCGAGTAAGACTCCTCATTTATTTTATTTTTCATGGAGTACAACTTTCTTGTTTGGAATTGCCGAGGCACAGGAACACTAGGAAAAGTTGACATGTTAAAATCTATTATTTCCCTGCATCGGATTCGATTAGCTGTGGTTATTGAACCCAGAATAAGTGGAATAGCCGCTTATACTACGATCAAGACAATAGGCATGAACAAATCCCATAGGATTGAGGCAGTGGGATACTCTGGTGGCATTTGGTTGCTTTGGAATGAGCCAATCAGTATTCAGATTCTTAAGAGCCACTGGCAGTTTATTCACTGTAAAGTCTTCCTCCCAAATAATTTTAGTACATACTTTACTGCAGTTTATGGAAGCCCCAAAGCCACCTATAGACGTGAGTTGTGGACTCAGTTACATAGCCTGGCCGAAGACCTCACTGATCCTTGGATGGTCACTGGCGACTTTAATGCTATCACGGCAGGAGATGACAAAACCGGGGGAAAGCCCTCCACTGGCTGTAAGAGGTATCGAGAGTGGATTGAAAGAAATGGCATGATAGACTTAGGTTATATAGGGAGTAGATACACTTGGTCCAATGGTCTCTGTCATGAAAGATTGGACAGAGCTTTTACTAATGGATTTTGGGAGAATAAGTTTATCAGTCCGACTGTCACGCACCTCCCGAAATTAACCTCAGACCACACTCCCCTCCTAGTCAGTGTGCAAACCTTACCCTCCCCCCCTCCAAAGCCTCAGATGTTTCGATACCTGGCTGCATGGGAAACCCATGACCTGTGGCCTACCTGGCTTCAGCGCAATTGGGATAACTCGCTGCCGCTGCCACAGGCCCAGGATAAGCTAACCGCTAGTCTGGAGGAATGGAAGTTTGATGTTTTTGGCGATATAAGGAAAAAGAAGAAAATCTTGCTAGCGCGACTCGGAGGCATCCAGCGAGCCTTGGACGACTTTCACTCTCACAATCTGGTTACCCTTGAACAAGAGCTCCTAGCAGACTATGAGAGGATAGTCACACAGGAAGAACTGTTGCGTCTTCAAAACACAAAGGCGGTGTGGCTCACCCAAGGCAACAAAAACTCCAAATCTTTTCATGTCACCCATCGCCCTAAACGACACAAACATGCCATAAAAGCTTTAAAGCTTGCCGACGGGACATGGTGTGCAGACCAATCCACCCTTAGAGCACAAGCTACTCTCTTCTTTGACAAGCTTTACTCAGGAGCCTCAGTTGCTGAAGGAAGATATGGCATACACGGCCATTTTCCTACCTTGACGAAGCGCCAACTGACCCACCTTACAAAAAACGTCACCGAAGAAGAAGTTCATAGGGCTGTTTTCGACATGGATCCTTTTAAGGCCCCGGGCATTGCTGGATTTAATGCCAGATTCTACCAGCATAACTGGGCCACTCTTAAGGACTCTGTTTGTACCATGGTTTACAGTGTGTTTGCCTCCGGCAAGGTCGATGCATCTCTGAACAAAGCAATGATGGTTCTGGTCCCCAAAATCCCTCATCCACAAGAATTACACCATCTGAGACCCATTAGTCTCATCAATGTTGGCGCCAAGATTGTAACCAAGGTCATTGCCAACAGACTCCAAATAGTGATGCCCACACTGATCCGCCAGACACAATCAAGTTTCATCAGGGGACGACATATTATCGATAATATAGTCATTACCCAGGAAGTTATACACTCCATGCGCCACACCAGAGGAACACGGGGATGGCTCGCGATCAAAGTTGATCTGGCAAAAGCCTTCGATAGACTCAGCTGGAATTTCATTCAGGATACACTCATAGATGCAAAACTCCCTGCTAACATCACTCGCATCATTATGAGTACATTAGCAACGGGGACCACCCAAATCCTATGGGACGGTCAGTTGGGACCCTCAATCATACCGGCAAGAGGAGTGAGGCAGGGAGACCCAATCTCTCCCTATCTCTTTGTTCTCTGCTTGGAAAGATTAAGCCAGGCAATTACTCTTGCTGTGGACAATGGAACCTGGAAACCTTTCACCCTCGGAGGGGGTAAAATCAAGCTGTCCCACCTCTTCTTCGCCGATGATTTGATCTTGTTTGCACAAGCCACAGCTGACCAAATCAGTGTCATTAACGTTATACTGGAAGGCTTTTGTCAATACTCTGGCCAGGCGATCAGCAAAGATAAAACAATCATGTATTGCTCCCCCAACATTGACCCAGAGCAAGCACACCACTTAAGCAACACCATGGGAGTCCGGCTGGTGGGTGACCTGGGAAAATATCTTGGCGTCCCACTCCTCCATGGAAGGGTCTCCAAAAACACATACAAGGACCTAATCTCCAAAGTCCGGATAAGAGTGGCCCAATGGCAGCCAGAAAAAATAGCTCTTGCAGGAAGACTGGTGTTATGTCACTCTATCCTAGCTGCTATACCAAGCTACCTGATGCAATGTACTGCGCTGCCAAAAGGAGTAATAGATGACATTGACAAACTAAGAAGAAACTTTCTGTGGGGCACAACTCAAGAGACAAAAAAGATGAGCTTAGTTGGGTGGGATGCTGTCTGCCAACCAAAAAGTAGAGGCGGCCTGGGCTTAAGGAAGCTTCGAGACGTTAACGCCACCTTCTTCCTCAAATTTGCCTGGGGCCTTATTTCGAGTAGCAACAAGCTATGCAATGAAGTGTTCAAGGCAAAGTATGGATGGACAGCAGACCACATCCCGCAGGATCTCACCCGAGCAAACGCTTCTCCACTATGGCGACAAATCACCAAGTTTTGGACCACCGGAATAAATAGTGTCAGATGGAGCTTGGGCAATGGCCAGACCACACGGTTCTGGTATGACCAATGGATTGACCGAGACACACGCCTCATCGATCTCATCACTTCTCCCATCTCGCCCTCGGATGCCAATCGTACAGTAGCCAGCTACTCCACGGAGCAAGGACAATGGAAATGGGACGAGCTTATGCAACACCTCCCCCCTGATCTCTTCGCCCGCATTGCCGCTACCCCACCCCCTACCGCTCACCTAGGAGGTGACCGTCCCTCCTGGAAATACACTGCGACAGGAAAATTTACAACGGCATCGGCATACATGGTTATAAACGCACAACACTGGCCCAGTGAGGACGACAAATGGAAACTAGTGTGGAGCTGGAAGGGTCCAGAGAAGATCAAAACATTTCTCTGGCTTCTAATGCGAGGAGCGCTCCTCACTAATCAGGAACGGGCCTGCAGACACCTGACAACGGATGGTTTATGCCCCTATTGTGGCCACACTGAGACAGCATTGCATTTGGTCAGAGACTGTACTCGGAGTCAAGCATTCTGGACACGATTGCAAGACCAGCTTCCTCTTGGCTTCTGGACAGATACTATTGTGCAAGACTGGCTTTGTACTAACCTAGGTTCTATTTCCTCTCTACAGGATGGGACAACTTGGCGCACGTGGTTTGCTGTTGCTTGCTGGAGACTCTGGACAAATAGAAACAACGAAGTTTTCAACGGTGTCCAGACCAGCGTGCGACACCTCTTCCACTTCGTTCGTGCACAAAGTCAGGAAATCAATCGAGCATTCCAAGCATGCTGCCCTGGTAGAAGCTATGGCGGACAAAGGAGAACTTAGAAATGGGCACCGCCCCCTCCGAACTGGATCCGAATCAACACGGATGGCACTGTGAAGGCAACTGGGAGACAAGCAGCGGCTGGAGGAGTCCTACGGGACCACACGGGATGTTGGATCACGGGGTTTACGCAGAATATCGGAGTTTGCACTCCGATTGAAGCGGAGCTCTGGGGAATCTTGCAAGGTTTGACCATGACTTACCAACTAGGATATCGATTGGTCCAACTACAGTCTGATTGCAAAGAGGTCGTCGACATCCTTACTAACGACAGCGACGACTTCTAGGGGAACACCATCCTCAGGCAAATTCGTCTACTTTTAGACCAGGACTGGCAAGTCGATATTAGCCACGTCTATAGAGAAACCAACGTCCTGGCTAACTCATTAGCTAAATTTGGATTTGCATTACCAGTAGGTCTCCATGTACTCAATGCACCACCCCGACATGTAGAAGGGGTAGATGTTGCAGGTTGAACTCCTTATTAAGCAAAATTTTGCTTCTTCCGTATGTAAAAAAAAAAAATAGAATCTTGCTTGCGGCCTCCTTACCTTGATTTGCAATTTTCAGACATCATCCACTACAGTGAGTGCTTCGTATTTCTGTAGGGAACATCATCGCAGTTATGTTGTCATTTGCTTTCGTCTCTGTATGGGTTTTGTGAACTAGATGCTTGCATGTATTCTACTTTCATCCCGTACCATTTCTTGTTGAAATTGAACTTAAAGACCTTTGTGAATCTGGAATCCCCGGAAATGGTTATGCTTTAATCCATTAGTTGAGCTCTAACTTTATTTGGGTAAGGCTTTTCTCTAAGGCCCCAAAGCCTCTGATGTTGCGTTCTTTCCAGAAGGAAATACGCCCCACGTTCCAAAGGCAATTTCACATATTGTCTTGTCTTCTCTAAATCACCCTTTACTAGCTTGTAATCCACTAATTTTTTATGTTACAGCCACATTTAGGTCGTTACTAGCAGGTGATCACTGCGTAAATCCGCAGTGGGAATTTGCCCAGTTATTTTTAAGCATTAAAGAGTATGTATATATAGGTTTTGTTATGAATAGTTAAAATGTATAAGTGAATATTGTTAAAGTTGAAATTTGGAGGAAGAAATTAAAAATATATGATGTAGGACAAAATTTTCTAAAGGAAAAAAGGAAAAGATGTAATGATGAATATTGAAATTGGATTAATAAAAACGCAAAGGGAAATTGGCAATCCAAACAAATGAAGTAAAATTCGTTGTAATATTTTAGAAAAGAATATAACAACATCAAAATTTGATATGAATTAAAATAAATTACTGAAAATTTAAAAAGAAAATTATAAATAAGGTTAGACAAAAAAATCAATAAGTATGTGAATTAAAAAAAAACTACTAACTGCGCAAATAGAATAAGAATAAGAGTTCAACAATACAAGACAGAATATAGGAGAAACACAGTTTAATAATAACTATCAGTAAATTCACAAAAAGGAAGCGAAACAACAACAATAATAGTTTGTATGTGCGTTAGGATTATAGTTATCCAAACACTACGAATCAACAAATAGCAAAAAAAGATAGTGAATCAGTATCAAAAGGAGTTTGAAAGTGCATTAGGATTACAGGCATCCGAGATTTAAGTTTCAATTTCAAAAATGTTGAATATATCATTTGTTTTCTTTCAATACCTTTTTTTATTTACCTAAAAAGTATTAATTTAAGTTTCAATTTAAAAAATGTTGAATATATATCCTTTGTTTTTGTTAA
>JAOTJB010323958.1:0-14076 GCA_027123815.1 Erythroxylum minutifolium | reverse complement strand
TTGATGTATAAAACTGTTGTTTTTGAGTAATGAAAAGAGGAAGAATTTGGTTTTAAAAATCTTGTGATTTACAATTACAGCTTTAATGATTTAAATTGATATGATGCCATGTGGAGTATTGTAGTGATCGCATGTAGCACTCCCTTATCATAGGATATGTGTCGGAATGACCTACGGGCGTCCCAGTGCGTACCCTATGGTAATGGGGTGTTACATTAACTTATACACACTAATTCAATTTTTAATACATATTAACCACAATTCATATCAAAAATCACATTTATAACTCAATTATACCAAGAAAATGTCAATAAATGCACGTATAATCATTTTAATGTGCAAACATTAATATTCACTTATGTGTGTATGTCATATTATGCATGAATATTATATGTACTTTCTAACTTCTCATTAATTTCTCATGTATCGTATTCTAGGGTCCTAGCCCTTAGCATGGGATAACGGGATGTTACATAGAAACTAGGACTACGTAGCAAAAATTTTGGAAGGTTTTATGGCTTCGATTTAGGAGAAAGTTAGTAAGATGACTTACATTATAAACAAATTACAAAAAATAGACATATTAGGTTAATGACCTTTAAGCCAATGTTCCATAATACCAATTGCCATAACTACTTGGTGAGGACTCAAGAAGAGCTAAAGCAATGCAATAATCTGGCCAAAATACTATTGCAAAAGAGGTCTTCTCTACATCACAACTTTGAAAGCTTAATAAAGAGATGATCAAAAACCAAACAAAAGGTTTTATTTAATTGTCTTACAAGTATGATAACCCATACTCTCATTGCATAGATAGTCTGAAGATGCCTTCAAATTGTCAACCATTAAAGTTTCAATAATTCAATCAGAAGGGCAACTGAAGGTATATGTTACTAACCTTATTAAGACATGTAATAATCTTAGCATTATGGTGATTTAATAGTAAAGCAATTTTTTTGCTCACTTAAGGGCAATACTTTTAATTGGTATATATACTTTGAAACAGGCTCCATTGACAATTAGGAACAATTCGGTGAGAGTTTCTCAGCTGCTTTACAACGCACTGATGTGTTATAAGTATATGTCTAGTTGATAGACACCAAACAATAAAACACTTAACCGATTGCTGATTATATCAATACGTGGACAGGTATGAGCCTCAACTACAAAGCTCAGCTCTCAAAAGCATCCACTCTAGATATATTTATCAAGGCATTTATTAAGAACTTTGCTACATTTTATAGGTTAAAATGCCAAGACTTTTAAAAGACTTGAAAACTTAGGCACATGACATGGAGTTAAGTATTGTTACATCTAGCCAACAAAAATATTACTAGCTTAAGAGCATATGATGATTAACGAAAAACAAGAACTACACAAAGGGGGTAAGTCTTTCTAAATGAAATTAAACAAGTTATGGAAGTAAACAAATCATCATTGAAGTTCACTATAAAAGGTGAAGTGCAAAAAGAAACGAAGGTGACTTCCTTCAATGAAAATTAAGGAAGGAAGAATTCATTAAGTAGATAAGAAAAATAATATCCTTTCCCAAATGTTGAAATTCCAAGAATGTTAGACAACTTTCTTAAAGTTGAACTCATCGAACTGATTGAAATGAAAAAACTAAAGGAAGCATGGATTTTTTAAATTATTACAGATGTTATTAATTAATTATGCATAAAGTAAAAAGGTTTTATCCTCAAGGAAAAAATCATGAATTTTTTTAAAAAATAAAGTATTGTCTTCAAAGATAAAGTTGTAACTTTCAACTTGACAATTAATGTAAGGTCAAAAATCGCATCGACTCATATGACTTCAATGATGATATTTATATTAACTGAGTTGGGAAAAATCTGTATTTCTTGATTGATTGAATAAAAGGAGAGTACAAAATTTATATAAAAAATGAAGAAATAAAAAAGGTAATAACATATATGCAATGAATTGACAAAAATCAAGACATATTTACAACCCTCTAATTTGGTTGGTTGACCCAAAGACTTTGGCTATGGATGAGCCGCAAATCACGCTAACACCCCCTTAAGTTCAAGTTGGGATTGTAGATACCAAATTGAGTTTGTTTAGTAATTCACGGAACTAATTGGGAAGATGAGTTTTGGTGAAGATATCAGTTGTTTGGTTGGTAAAGGAGATGGAGACCAAACTTAGAGTGCCTTGAGTGATATGATGACAAATAAAGTGACAATCGATCTCAATGTGTTTGGTGTGTTCATGAAAAACATCATTATGAGCTATTTGAATAACACTCCTATTATCGTAATATAGAATTGTGGCAGAAGAATAAGTGACTCCTATATCAGCTAATAACCACCGGAGTCAAAGTAGTTTGAAGGTAGCATCAACAAAGGAATGATATTCTAGTTCAGTATTTGATCGAGCTGTCACAATCTACTTTTTGCTTCTCCAAGAAATGAGAGAATTACCCAGGAAGAAGAAAAAACCACCAGAGGGGTATAGACAGAGAAATGTAGGCTATAAGAAAGAGTCCCTTTAACATATCGAAGAATCCAGAGCACTATTGTAAAGTGAGTGGAGTGAGGAGCACTCATGAACTGGCTAACCAAATAAAAAACTTAAGCAATATCAGGCCAAGTTATAGTAAGATAGACAAGGCTCCCATCTAGTTGGCGATATAGTATGGGATCATCCAAAAAAGAACCATCTAAAGGAGTAAGTTTAGCATTGATTTCTAAAGGAGTAAACACAGTCTTGCTATCTGTTATGCTTGCTTACGAGACAAGATCGGAAGCACACTTAGTTTACGATAGATAATAGCCATCATATTAGAGGATCGAGGATGAGCAGTAGTAATAACAACCTTAGATTGAGGAGTTTTGTCCAAATTAAGACGTGTTTCTTAAAAAAATAATCTCTTCGATGGCAATGTCCAAGTTAGGAAGAGGACTATGGTGCAACAAAGAGGCTCTGACAGCTTCATATTCAGGGTGAAGGGCTACAAGAACTTGAATGAGATGCAATTGGTCTTCACTGATTTTGGCCTGAGATGATTGGTTCCATATTGGTTGAACATAAGCAAGAAAATCATTCACTGACTAGTCGAGTTCCTGTTGGAGATTGTGGAGAGTGGTCCACAGTTGATTATAGTGAGCAAGATTGGTTGTAGTGCATCGATTAGTTAAAAAATGTCATATTTCTTTAGTAATGTCATAATTGGCATACTAAATGTGAATGGATGGCACTAAAGTGTTTCTAAACCAAGAGATAATTTAGTGGTTCTTACAGTCCCAATTTAAGTCGATCAACAAACTTGGTAGAGGATTCATCCTTCTCTTGGACTGGTTTAGAAATGTCACCAGTAACAATATGCCAAAGTTTACGCCCAATTAGAAAACTCTTCATGCCTTAAGCCCATAGATTGTAGTTTGGCCCAGTTAGAGTAGTGGCAATAGGTTTCAAAATCTCACTTTTGTCCATTTTGGAATAAGCTTGGCCAAAACAAAGAATAGAATTAAAGAAATAGTTGTAAAATGAGAAGGCTTAAAGTAATAAATTAGCGTGGGAGAGTGGTAGAAATAAAGATAAAGGCAAATTAATTGGGATTAGAAATGCAGATAAATGTAGCACAATCAGAAAAAATTACAGTAGACAGGAATCAACATGGTTGCAAACTAAAATTGATCAGAAAAAAGAGAGACAAAGATAGAAAACAAAAGGTACAAGGCTCTGATACCATATTAACTGAGTTGGAAAAATCTATATTTCTTGATTGATTGAGTACAAAGGAGAGTACATAATTTATACAAAGAATGAAGAAATACAAAAGGTAACAAAACATGTGCAAAGAATTAGCAGAAATCAAGACATATTTACAACCCCCTAATTTGGTTGATTGACCTAAAGATTTTGGTTATAGATGAGCCATTGATCATGCTAACAATTTAGATCATTCATTCCTATTAAAAGGTATATGGAGGTTAACAAAGGAAAACAAAACAATTAAAAACTTCTTATGTCCTCAAAGTTAGAAGCCTACAAGATGTAGTTTGGAAGAATAATGGCTTTCGGTCACTCATAAGACGTATCATAAGAATATAAGCCCCAACATCAAATCAATCACTAATAATGAGTCTAGTAAAGAAGACCAAGAAGAAGTCTAGAGCAATAAAAAGAAGTTTAACATCAAATTTTGAAGAGTAATGTAGGCAATTGACTAGAAATCCTGTCACTTTTAATGAGTTTATATTGAGGAAATAAAGTTTCCAAAAATGTCATATTGCCTTATGTTATCACACAAATGATAAAGGTGGAAAAAATAATAAAACCTATGTAATAATACATGAAGAAATGCTTATGAACATAAGGAATAATAAAGATCATTGCCAAGGACTTTACTTCTCTAATAAGGATTTCCTATTAGGGTTCAAGCTATAAAACTATATGATCTTTATTTGATGAATAACTTACGAGGCAAAAGTCAATTACATCATTTTTATGATATATTTGCAATAAACATATTACTACTAAGAATTATGAAAGACAATTGTCCATATGAGTGAATTTATGTTAAACTAATTAATGATCTAAAGTTTCAACTAAGAGGGCAAAGGGCCATCAGAATAATCAAGCACGTCCTTCTTACTGGAGATTATACGATCTAAAACACTATTGCATGTAATAGATGATAGAACAACTTACAAAATATTCTCCTAAAACATCTATGTATACATTTTAAATGCTTTATTGTTGCTTTAAGTATAACAATGATGGTCCACATTTATGCAGACAGTAACCCCATCATTATAACTAAATCTTAATTTTTTGATACAAGATTTACCTTGAAGCAACCACAACAAAGGAAAGATAAGTTGATAGACAAAAGGAAAAATGGAAGACCATCATTGAATGTCCTCTGTTGGACTCAAAGTGTGTAAGGAGAGTAAAACATAAGAAAAGAGAGATTAATATTAGCCAAAAGCATAAACCAAAACTCACATTTTGGTTTCTCGTATAAAAGGAATTGAAGTTAAAAGACATTTGTTTTAAAAGGCTACACTATAAGAACTAAAGTTCCAATCACCAATATGGAAACAACAAATTAACAAATCCTCAAGATAAAGAAAGAGCTTATCTACCAAGCATGTGATTGGGTGGTTTGTTTTGAATGTATATCGACTTCTAGTTAAGCTTAGGTTTGATAAGAACTTCATCACTGAATTATCTGTTGATTTTGATAATAAATAAAAGAAAGGCTCTTACAAATTAAGAAAAATTATGGAAGAAGACTAAATCTTCAAAATTAACCCCAAAATATGATGTGAAAAATCTGTTATACCTAAAGATGTATAACAATTTGAGTTGTCATATATTTGCCAAAGAAAAGAATACAAGTAATTAAAAGAAAGCTATAAGATTATATGCCTTTGATCATCTAGGAAGACCACCTATATGAAGCTTTATATTTAATTAAGTTAGAGAACAACAAAGAGAGGAAATGAGGTGTACTTTTAACTAAAAAGTAAAAATAAAATGTACTAAAATTTATATAAAACTGGGAGTCAAGAAGGATTGGAGGAAAATGAATGAAAGTGGTTAACATTGATTCTCCATTAAAATTGGTATAAAGTAAAGTGTCATACCATATAAAATGTTGACTCAAATGGGAAGTGAAGAAGGACATAACATTAAAAAGGAAGGATCATGCAATTATTCTAAAAAATCCATCAGCTTCAACACAAGATTCTTACAGTAAGTTGTGACTTGAAACCATATAACCATTGAATATTCTAGTAATAATGGTTTTCAAGAAGAAGAAAATGTCGAGGGTGCTCCTCATGCCTTAGAAAAAGGAAATCAAATAACTATTGATACATTAAAAGAAATCAACCTTAACAATAATAATAAGTCTTGTGTAATTTGTATAAATGTGAGTTTGTTTCAAAAAGAAGAGAAATCCTACAGAAGCCTCTTGAAGGAATATAAAGATATTTTTGCTTAGACCTATTGATAAGTGCTTTATTATTGATATATTTATTCCCTAATGCTTAGTAATTAATGTTATGTTGTGCTTAAGGTACTTATTATGATTCATATTTTATTCTAGGTACAAGTTGGAGGAATAAGAACCAAAATGAGCTGAAAACTTATCCTTAGTACAATTTTAATGATGCTCGATCTTATTTGCCTTAATGGAAGCAACAAAGAGATGAGTTGGGGTGAAAACGAGACAAGGAATGCAAGAAATGGAGTTATTGCAACTTACACATCCATGTAGAGGTGCACACACCTATGTATATGACATACACGGATGTGTATGGAACTGTGTGAGTCATTGGAAGCATGTAAGAGCACAAAGATGAAGTTTCAAGCATCCCTGCAACTTATACGACCATGTAGGGACTTACATGATTGTGTAAATGAGTTATACAACCATGTAGCTCACTATAAACGTGTATGTTCACAATTTTTGGCAAAATTAATATATACAGTCACTTATGCGTCCATATAACTGACCGTGTATTGTTACGCAACCTTTTTAAGTATAACGGGGCATTGAAGAGACTAAAAAGGGCATAAAGACATTAGAGAATAAAAAGGAGGTAGATTCCCTTCTCTTTAGAGAGATACAAGAAGCTAAACTTCATTGTTCCAGTTTAAAGGGAATATTGAGGCTGAATAACATATTTAGGCATTGATTAATCTAGTGACGTTATTCTTAATTCTCTTTTGGGATTGACTATGTTATTATATGTTTAATGTTTTGAATTTATGTATAAACGAGTTAATTGACTCATTGTTAGAATCTAGATTGAAATATGTAATCGTTGTACATCTGACTCACTTGTAATAAATTAAAGGTCTAGTATCATTAGAGACAACATAAGTTAAACGACCCAAATTTACGTAGTTGTTGTCTAAATTAACCTATTTATCTATTATGCAATGCGATTGTCACACTAAATCAAAGAGTTTATTTTAGGTTAAATGATAGCTAGGGCTAATTATATAGCTTGTTTTAAGTACATACAACATAAGGAAAAATTGGGATTAATAGAATTTGTTGTTAGTCTATAGTTAATAGTTTTGAAGGGAGGTACAATAACAATATGATGATTGATTTTGTACATTCATGTGAAGGTGAAAATTAAATCGTGAAGTGATTTGGAAACCAATGATGTTAATTTTCCTTCATATAGTTTCTAATTTGTAGTCTAGTTATTGTAGTATTGGTCTATGGATTTCTACCTTTAAATGGGTTAATTGTATGCACGTAAATTAATTCGTATCACTTCACTTTCGAGACCTGTTGCCTAAGCATTGGCTTAATTGTAAGTAGGATTTTTCCTCAAACTTGATCCATGCTGCTTCTAATTGCAGATATTGTTGCACTAAAATCTTTTAACTCTTACACGATTACGAATATTTGGGCATACCAAAGTACAAACCCAAGTCGGCCACTATTGCACACCCAGAGCAGGACACAGTGCCAAAGGCTTCTTCACGAGGAACATTCTTTGAACTAAGTCGAAATAGTGCCAAAGACTTCTTCACAAAGAACATTCTTTGAACTAAATCATTTCGACTTATTTAGTCCGATTTTTTAATATGCTTGGGCTAATATGCTCTTTAAACTATATGCTATGCTTTCTCTTTCCCACCTTTCCTATTCTTCTTATATTGCCATACCCACTTAAAAGAAGACTTGAGCTGAAAGGCATTTTAAAAATAACTCCCTCCCTTAACTCTTTACCTTTCTTAGGTCAATGGGGGTTGAGCCCAAGCCATGTGTGCCAATTGAATTTTGCATCTTATTCAATACACTAATAGGCTGGCCATGATTAATGGTGAAATAAAACGTAAAGAGAATGAGATTTAAGAAGTCAAAAAGTACGTAATCAAAAAGAAAAAGATATATATGGAATTCAAACCTCAACAGAAATTTGAAGTTAAAGACTAATTGATGGAACTCTAGGTGATTTTCCTTACTAACCGATGTAGGATTGGCGTACTAATACTTTGCTGACTTACAGATGCCAGTAAATATATATTTTGTTTAACGTTTTGTTGCCATCTACTGAATCCATATCTAATTATTGAGACCATGTGTCTGAAACCAGGATGTCAAAACAAAGGCAAAAAAAAGTGTGCAGGTCAAAGGTCGCCTGATCATTTGCTTTGTTCTTACCTGACATTAATCAAATTAAAACAGAAGTAGAAACACGAAGGGAGTGAACAAGAAAAGGTTAATCAGTAGATTCGAGCTTCTAAGTTGATAAGGACATTAGATTCCAGAATTTCACAAAGGCTACAATTAGTAAAAACTGCTTATCAAACACTGCGTAGCATTTCCATATCTCTTTCTTTTAAAAGACAAGGACAAACAGACGATTGACATTTCGCTATCTCATAGCCACAAATCCTTTCCCCTTTCTTTCCACGTGATTCTTCACTACACCTGCACAATCACATGACCAGACTCCAGTAATTATTTATCAACATCCAATCTCATTTTCCCTTTCTTGAAAGAAAGGGGAAAACAATGATACTAAAATAGAAAATGATAGCAAGAAATGGAAGTGCCTTCAAAATGCACCTAATTATGAATAGAATTGCATGTAGTACAATGCTATTGATGCGAAATTTCATGATTATCTTAGGAGTGGCCTGGGAATTTATACTGAGAAAAGTATAAGGGTGAACGGAGAAGCAAACAAGGAAAAGGGAAGCAGCCTAAAATTTTCAATCAGTTTCTGAAAACATCAGAGCAATAATATCCGACACAGAATTATCCCACAAACTAGGCATGATAGAAACTCATTTCCACATAAAAGCAAGAAATGCATGTTAATTCATTATCCAACCAATTCCCAAATTAAGCCCATAACAATGAACAGAAGGGAAAAAAGGATCAAGTCTTTGGCCTACAACATTGAAAAAAGTAACAATCTTTATAGGTAATTAGTTATAATCAAGATCAAGGTAGTTTGATCAAGGAATAAGAACCATGTACCTTGAGGCCTACAACTTGGTGGGACTTCAAAGAGTGATAAAGAGAGTTGCTTGAATGCAACCCCGATGTCAAACAATATGAGACCTGATTTTGGGTCATTAACGATGATATCTATCACTGGTAGCCATAGAAAGAGTTCTTCCTGAGACAAACCAACAACTCCTGTGAGACTACCGTAGCTGAGATTAGCTCTCACAACACTGTCAAAGAACACCCTATTCTCGTACTTTGTGAAACATGGAACATCAAGAAACACCTCTAGGAGACCCTCTTCTGATAATGTGAAGTATTTCACTTCCTTTGGAAGGAGACCAGCTGGTAACCCTCTTGAGATGAGAAGGTCGTGGATTGAAGATGACGAAGAGAGTGATTGAGAGAGAAGGAGCAATAGACTAAGTGTGGCCAAAAAGACTGTAACTTTGTTATTAAAGATGGCCATGTCTACCTGTTCTTGCCCAGAGAAAAAAAAAGGAGAGGTTTAAGGGATGGTTTTTTGAGGTGGAAAAGTGGAAAGACTGATTAAAGGAGGATTTAGAATTTGGGATTACTTAATTGCGCTTAATTATTGTTGGTGGCTGGGGCCCAAAAAGAGGGTGATTTTGAATTTTGATTACAGCTTTGATTGTTTTGTAATGTAGTACATAATAAGGCCTAAACGAGAAAATAGGGACTTTCTTCACCGAAGGCTCTTTTCTTTGGTGCCTTGTTTATTTTTATTTATTCGTAGGTAGGTATCCACTAAGCTAATAATTAGATGATAAACTTTAAACTTACTAGATGCCAATTGTAAAATTGTGGAGTAACTAACCATTGTTATGCCTATCCAACAACAGCAGCACTAATAGTAGCTAATTATGCAACTTAGGCAACACGGAGCTTGATTTGCGTTGATAAGTTTCCAATTTAAAGCTTAAATCTCAACTGATTATTACCAAACTGTCGTCCTGTTGAAGAGTGTTACCAATCTCATTCCCCTATTTGGTTTTTGCACACCCCTAGCGTCCTGATGACTGGAAAGGGATTTATTCCTTTTTGCACATCCCTGATATCCTGATGACTGGATAGGGATTTATTCCTTTTCCAGATATAAAAGTAGTATAGTAATGAGAATATGGATAGGAAATTAGCCCTTGCCTTGTCTGAAGCAAAGTTCCAATAGTGCATATAGAAAGTAAAGTGGAAGCAACCAATCATTCACATTACATATTGGTAGCAAAATGCAATAACCATAGTGGGGACATTTGGGTAAATGAGGAAAGAATGATACTGTAACTGCCGCGTAACTATTGTATGTAGTTATAAAGATGGGACATCGACGCACTCCCAAGTATAATTTCCATTTACAGTTTTTGTGACTGAAGACTGGAGTTAAAGAGAAACTGAGTGCTCATCTTGTCTCGCTGGCGGCCTTTAGGAGTGAATTTTCTAAAGCAGAACGTTGATGAAAGGTGCAAGGCTCGAAAGAAAACATGAAAGCAGACCGTAAAACCTGGAGGATTAGTGAAAAGCAAATCCTACATACGTTAAAGAAGTTAATCAATTTCCTAGGGTCCCTAGAATCCAAAGTGGCATTCTCTTTCGTCCATCACTAGCGCCATATCTTGTTAGGAAAAAGCTTGGGCATTAATTTAACGGTCATCTTAATTAACATGATTAATACAAGGGTAAGAGACAAAAATCTCTCCTTTACTTTAAAAAACATAAAAAACAAACTCTTTAAATTTTAAAATTTTTACAAAAATCTTTATAACTTAAATTTTAAAAATACCTCCCGGCGTTGACTTTTTAAAAACAAAATCTTACATGACAAATGTGATTCTATGGACCCTAAAATATTAACCCAAAACCCGACTCCACCCTTTTAACTGAACCTACCGTTCACCTTTTAACCCACCAAATCTAACCCAACAAACCTAAGTAATTTTCAAGTCTATTTAACCTAATTTTCCAAAATACTTCATCGTCTTCTTTTCAATCATCCTCACATTGTACAAGCAGAGGAAGAGGGGTGTGAGAAAGTGCGAGATAGGAGTGAGTAAACGTGGGAAGCAGCCGTAACAAAAGTGAAGCAGGCCGCAGAGGCGTCACCATAATCAAACCTTTACATCATCATCTTCGTCTACCTATTGCGGGAATGAAAGATATGTGAGATTCAAGTTAAGGAACTTGCTTCCTATTTTACAACTCGATTCTTGTAGTCTGCAATTTTACAAAATATGAATATGTGAAAATTTTGTTTTGAGTAGTGTTCATTTATTGTCCTTGTTTTACTGCAGTTTTTCTTTATTTGATTACGTCACGTTGAGTGTGACTTCTAACTGTTGAATGAGGATGAGACTATAATGTGCTGACCAATAGCCAAGACGAGTGTTACTAATATGTTTATATAGTTGAGGACCCTCTTAGCCTACATTATTTTTCTATAGTTTATTGCACCAGTGGTTTGGAAGAATCTTGAAGTACGTATGGAAATTGTCTAGAGACTGATTTATAATTTTCCTTTCCTTTCCCTTCTAAGAGTATATAATTATAAAGGCAATGAACTTTTGTAACCGAAAACAAATAGCCTGATGTGTGGAGTACGTTACTCATATAATCACTACATTTTGTGTTGAAGCTCACTGTTAAGAAAGTTAGGAATGTAAGCCATGTCTTGGAAAAACCAAACCCAAAAAAAAAAAGAAATGTAGTTTTTACGTGCATATTTTATCATCATGAAAATTTTCAAATTCAAATTAGAGACTACTTTTATTTTTTCTGTACCACAAAAGTTATAAGAAAACTGAATGTCCTATAATATTCCCATATCATCTCCTTTACGTTAATGTTTACGAGCAAAGTTTAATGTTATCTTATCCTTAAAGATTTGGTTCATATGACTTTACCTGTAAAAGAACCCATATTTTCCTCTCATCAGGAGTTAGGGTTCAATCAGTTATACGTCTTCAGACAAAAATAGTAAACTGTTGTGATAAGTTTTTTGCATTAAAGCTTGCAAATTACATCTAACTACATTGATAGACTTCTATTTTTGCAGCATTAAGTAGTAAGTGACGTAAGAAACTTATTTGTAGACTAAATTATTAATTTCAGTTTTTATGTTCACTTTTCTTTCAATTGAAGATATAAAGATCACAAATTCGTCAAGTATTAATTACAATTAGTTAGATTGAAGACTGCTTATATTATTGTAACCGTGGATTTGTAATATAAGGAATTCTTAGACCAAGCTCAATTCAAGAAGATGATCATTTTATGAATGTGCTCAATTCAAAATAAAATTTTACTTTATTAAATTAGATTAAATTTTCTTATACATGATATTTGCGGAGCAAAGTGATTATTTTGTGTGGCATGACAAAATTTCATAGGAAGAAGTATAAATGACATAAATGAGTTTCGAAAGATCAACAATAAATTAAAGAATCAATAAGGCTAGTTATTAAGGAAACTATTGATTTACAGTTGAGTCATTTTTATTGTTGCTCTTAGGTGTTACTTAGTAATTTACTTGTAAAAAATATATATACTCCATAATTGAGGCTATGATGTCTGTTTATGTTTGAGCAACTCTAGACTTCATAAAACTTTATGGTTAATTTGGAATGATAATTTTTAGATGATGTTGTGTTCAAATTTCTAGCATATATTCATGGATTGATATCATCTTATTTGAATTTTTTAGCTTATTTAAAGAATACAACATAATAAATGAAAAAATGTTATACATTTAAAAGAAAACTATGAAATTTTAATCAAACTCCACTACAAACATAACTAATGATCCAAAAGAGATAGTATATAAGAAAACCATAATTCATCATCCAAAATGGCACCTTATATGAAGAATAGCTATTCAAAATATATGCCATATACAAAAAGAAGCTATCCATAATGTGTAATATATGCAAATAAAAGTTATTAGTTTGCTCTTCTTTTCTCTTGCCTAATGTTGGTTCTTATGTCACTTGACTACCAATGTTTTAAAAATCAGACTGAACATTGAATCAGTCAAAGGAAAGGTTTAAGATTTAAAGGTTTAACCTATATTAAACTAACATAAAACTGGTATACAATAAATAAAAAGTAAATACTATAAGAGTAAGTAAAAATAAAATTAATTCAATTTTTATTATTATATAGTGAAATAATAATAAATAAATTTGAGTCTAATATAAAACTTAAAATAACAAGAAAATCAAAATTACATTTCTAAAAGAAGTTTTGTCTCATGATGTCAAAAGATCAAAATTTTCCAATATTATTTAAAGACTCGTAAACTACGCTTTCATCAAAAGTATTTGCATCAATTTCTTTTAAGTAATGTATAAAATTATTCTCAATTGTAAATCTATAATACATTATACTTTTAACATAAATATGATCAAAATAAGATATAAACTGATAGATGTTCTTAATTTATTCACAAATGCATTTTTTTTCATAAATTACCTTTTCAAGTTCATTATAATCATAATCATGATATTTTGTTAATGCACAAGTTGAAAACAACACAATAACCATAAGAACAGAGAAGGCAAAGAAAGAACCTTTTTCTTTTGCAATGATTTAGTTATTTAAGTAGAAAACATGTAAAGACAAATAATATCAACAAAAACACTTCTTTGAATTCCAAACACTGAGTAGATTCTAATAAACCTTATCATCAATCCAAATACCACAAAATAGAACATGTGTTGCATAAAATTCAAGTATTGTAGCAACTAAAAATTACGACTAATTCTAGTTTTACCTTTATTAGATGAAACCGCAAGCATAAATTACATTCATAGTAACCATACTCTTCATACTTTCTTCATGTGCTAACAATACCCATTTAACTCATAGATGATCATTGACTCTATGTCCTTTGATTCTTTAATCATCACCACCACATGATTGAACTCTATGTCGAGAGAGTGCAAAATCTTCTCTAAAAATCATACATCTTCTATATTTTCATCGAGCCACTTCATTTGATTCACCACCACCAATGTAACACCCCATTATCCTAGGGTACGCATCGGGACGCCCGTAGGTCATTCCGACACATATCCTAAGATAAGGGAGCGCTACGTACAATTACT
>JAOTJB010323860.1:0-14091 GCA_027123815.1 Erythroxylum minutifolium | reverse complement strand
GTTTTGCCCAACGAAAGTTTGCCAACGGGCTGTTTTTCCTAACGAAAGTTTGCTAACGGGTTGTTTTTCCCACCGAATGTGCCCAACGGGTTGTTTTTTCCACTGAAAGTGCCATGTGGCAATGCCCAAAGAGCTGTTTTTCCCACCAAAGGTGCCCAACGGGCTATTTTCCCCACAGAAAGTGCCTTACGGCTGTGCAAACAGGGTGTTTTTCCTATCGAAGGTGCCCAACGTGCTATTTTTCCCATCAAAAGTGCCTTGCAGTAGTGCCAACGGGCCGTTTTGCCTACTGAAGGTTTGCCAACAGGCTATTTTTCCTACCGATAGTGGCCAACGGGTTTCCCACCGAAGTTGCCCAACGGACTATTTTTCCCACCGAAAGTTGCCCAACGGGCTATTTTTCCTAATGAAAGTGGCCAGCGGGCTGTTCTTCCAACAGAAAGCGCCCTGCGGCTATGCCAACAGGCCTTTTTCACAACTAAGGTGCCCAACGGGCTGTTTTTCCCACCGAAGGTGTGCCAATGGGCTTTTTTCCTACAAAAAGTGCCCAACAGGCTGTTTTTCCCACCGAAATTGCCTTGTGGCCAGGCCAACGAGCTGTTTCTCACACTAAAGGTGCCCAATGGGCTATTTTTCCCACCTAAATTGCCCAACGGGCTGTTTTTCCCAAGAAAAGTGCCGTGCATCTATGCCAACTGGCTGTTTAGCCCACCGAAGGTTTGCCAACGGGCTATTTTTTGCACCAAAAGTGGCTAACGAGATGTTCCCACCTAAGGTTTCCAGAGGGCTGTTTTTCCCACTGAAGTTGCCCAACGGGCTATTTTTCCCTCTGAAAGTTGCCTAACAGGCTATTTTTCCCACCGAATGTGGCCAACAGGCTATTTTTCCAACCGAAAGTGCACAACGAGCTGCTTTTCCCATCGAAGGAGCCCAACAGGCTTTTTTCCCATCGAAATTGCCTTGTGGCCAAGCCAACGCCCTGTTTTTCCCACCGAAGGTGCCCAACGGGACGTTTTTCCCACCAAAAGTGCCTTGCGTCCATACCAATGGGCTATTTTGCCCACCGAAGGTCTGCCAATGAGCTGTTTTCCCACCAAAGTTTCCTAATGGACTGTTTTTCCCACCAAAAGTGCCTTGCATCTGTCCTAACGTGCTATTTTGCCCCCCGAAGGTTTGCCAACGGGTTGTTTTTCCCACCAAAAGTGGCCAACTGGCTATTTTTCCCACCGAAGGTGCCCAATGGGCTGTTTTTCTCACCAAAGTTGCCCAACGGGTTATTTTCCTACCAAAAGTTGCCCAACGGGCTGTTTTCTCGCCGAAAGTGTCCAACGGGCTATTTTTGCAACCGAAAGTGCCCAACGGGTTGTTTTTCCCACCGAAGGTGCCCAACGGGCTATTTTTCCAACCAAAAGTGCCTTATGGCTGTACCAACGGGATTTTTTCCCACCGAAGGTGTGTCAACGGGTTATTTTTCCCACCGAAGGTACCCAACGGGCTATTTTTCCCACCAAAAGTGCCTCGCGGTTGTGCCAACAAGCTGTTTTGCCCGCCGAAGGTGTAACAACGGGTTGTTTTTCCCAACAAAAGTGCCCAACGGGCTATTTTCCCACCGAAGGTGTGCCAACGGGCTATTTTTCCCACCGAAAGTGGCTTATGGCCTTGCTAACGAGCTATTTTTAACGCGAAAAGTGCTTTGTGGCCGAGCCAACGTGCTATTTTTCTAAACAAAAGTGCCCAGCGGACTATTTTGCACCGAAAGTACCATGTGGTCGTGTAGAATGGGCTGTTTTCCCCACCTAAGGTGTGCCAACGGGCTATTTTTCCCACCGAAGATGCCCAACGGGCTACATTTCCCATCAAAAGTGCCTTGTGTCTGTGCCAACAGGTTGTTTTGCCCACCGAAGGTGCACCAACGGGCTATTTTCCCATTGAAAGTGCCTTGCGGGCATGCCAACGGGCTGTTTTGCCTACGGAAGGTTTGCTAACTGGCTGTTTTTCCCACCGAAGCTTCCCAACGGGTTGTTTTTCCCAGCAAAAGTGCCCTGCTGTGCTTGGTAACCGGCTGTTTTTCCTCCCGAAGATGCGCCAATAGGCAGTTTTGCCCACTGAGGTGTTTTTCCCACCGAAAGTGTCCACCTAGTTATTTTTCCCACCGATAGTGCCTTGTGGCCAAGCGAACGGGCTGTTTTTCCCACTGAAAATGCATTACAGCCTTGTCAATGGGCTTTTTTTCCAACGAAATTTCCCAACAGGCTATTTTTCCCACCGAAAGTGCCTTGTGTCCATGCCAACGAGCTATTTTACCTACCAAAAGTGACCAACGGGCTATTTTTCCCATCGAAAGCGTCTTGTGTCTGTGCGAACAGGCTATTTTGCCCACCGAAGGTGCACCAACGGGCTGTTTTTCCAATTGAAAGTGCCTTGCGGCCATGCCAACAGGCTGTTTTGTCCACAGAAGGTTTGCTAACGGGTTGTTTTTCCCACCGAAGTTTCCCAACGGGCTGTTTTTCCAACCAAAAGTGCCCCGCCGTCGTGGCAACGGGCTGTTTTTCCCATTGAAGATCTGTCAACAGGCAGTTTTTCCCACTGAAGGTGCCCAACAGTCCGTTTTTTCCACTAAAAGGGCCTTGTGAAACTGCTAACGGGCTATTTTTCCAACCGATAGTGCCTTGCGGGCGTGCCAACGGGCTGTTTTTCCCACCGAAGCTGTGCCAACGAGCTATTTTTCCCACTGAAAGTGCGTTACGGCTTTGCCAATGCATTGTTTTTCCCACCGAAGGTGCCCAACGGGCTGTTTTTTGACCAAAATTACCCAACAGGCTATTTTTCCCACCGAAAGTGCCTTGCGTCCGTGCCAACGAGCTGTTTTTCCCACTGAAGGTTTGCCAAGGAGTTATTTTTCCCACCGAAAGTGTCCAACGAGCTGTTTTTCCCACTGAAGGTGCCCAACAGACTGTTTTTCCAACTTAAGATGCCCAACGGGTTGTTTTTCCCAACGAAAGTTGCCCAATAGGTCGTTTTTCCATTCAAAAGTGGCCAACGGGCTATTTTTTCCAACCCAAAGTACCCAACATGTTGTTTTTCCCACTTAAGGTGCCCAACAGGCTATTTTTCCTACCAAAAGTGCCTTCCAGCCATGCCAACGTGCTCTTTTCCCACTAAAAGTGCCTTGCAGTCATGACAACAGGCTGTTTTGCTCACCGAAGGTGTGCTAGAGGGCAATTTTTCCCACCGAAGTTACCTAACTGGCTATTTTTCCCACTAAAAGTGTCTTGCAGTCGTGTCAACAGGTTGTTTTTACCCACAGAAGGTGTACCAACGGGTTGTTTTTTCCACTGAAAGTGCACCAACGAAAGTGGGCAATGGGCTGTTTTTCCCCCCAAAGGTGCCCAACGGGCAATTTTTCCCACCGAAGGTTTACCAACAGGTTGTTTTTCGTGCCAAAAGTGGCTAACGAGCTGTTTTTCCCACCTAAGGTGCCCAATGGGCTGCTTTTCCCACCGAAGTTACGCAACGGGCTATTTTTCCCTCCGAAAGTTGCCTAACAGGCTATTTTTCCCATCGAATGCGGCCAACGGGCTATTTTTCCAACCGAAGCCCAACAAGCTACTTTTCCCATCGAAATTGCCTTGTGGCCAAGCCAATGCCCTGTTTTTCCCACTGTAGGTGCCCAATGTGCTGTTTTTCCCACCGAAAGTGCCTTACGTCCATACCAATGGGCTGTTTTGCCCACCGAAGGTCTGCCAATGAGCTGTTTTTCCCATCGAAGTTTTCCAACGAACTGTTTTTCCCACCGAAAGTGCCTTGCATCTGTCCCAACGGGCTTTTTTGCCCCTGAAGGTTTGCCAACGGGCTATTTTTCCCATTGAAAGTGGCCAACGGGCTGTTTTTCCCACCAAAGGTGCCCAACGGGCTGTTTTTCCCACCAAAGTTGCCCAACAGGCTATTATTCCCCCCAAAAGTTGCCCAACGGGCTATTTTTCTCACCAAAAGTGACCAACGGGCTATTTTTCCAACCAAAAGTGCCCAATAGGCTGTTTTTCCCACCGAAGGTGCCCAACGGGCTATTTTTCCAACCAAAGTTCCTTGCGGCCGTACCAACGGGATGTTTTTCCCACCGAAGGTGTGCCAACGGGTTATTTTTCCCACTGAAGGTGCCCAACGGGCTGTTTTTCACACCCAAAGTGCCTTATGGCCCTACCAACGGGTTGTTTTTCCCACCGAAAGTGCCTTGCGCTTGTGCCAACAGGCTGTTTTGCCCACCAAAGGTGTACCAGTGGGCTATTTTTCCCAACGAAAGTGCCCTACGGATTGTTTTCCCACCAAAGGTGTGCCAACGGGCTATTTTTCACACTAAAAGTGCCTTGCGGCCTTACAAATGGGATGTTTTTCCCACCAAAAGTGCCTTACGGCCTTGCCAAAGGGCTGTTTTTCCCATGAAAAGTGCTTTGCGACCGGGCCAACATGCTATTTTTCCAAACAAAAGTGCCCAGCAGGCTATTTTTCCACCGAAAGTGCCATGTGGTCGTACATAACAAGCTGTTTTCCACACTAAAGGTGTGCCAACGGGCTGTTTCTCCCATCGAAGATGCTCAACAGGCTATTTTTCCCATCGAAAGTGTCTTGTGTTTGTGCGAACAGGCTATTTTGCCCACCGAAGGTGCACCAACAGGCTGTTTTTCCCATTGAAAGTGCCTTGCGGCCATGCCAACAGGCTGTTTTGTCCACAGAAGGTTTGCTAACAGGCTATTTTTCCAACTGAAGTTTCCCAACGGGCTGTTTTTCCCCCCAAAAGTGCCCCGTCGTCGTGGCAACGGGCTGTTTTTCCCACCGAAGATGTGCCAACAGGCAGTTTTTCCCACTGAAGGTGGCCAACAGTCCGTTTTTTCCATCGAAAGTGCTTTGTGAAACTGCCAACGGGCTATTTTTCCCACCGATACTGCCTTGCGGCCGTGCCAACGGGCTGTTTTTTGCACCGAAGGTGTGCCAATGAGCTATTTTTCCCACCGAAAGTACGTTGCGACCTTGCCAACGCATTGTTTTTCCCACCGAAGGTTCCCAACGGGCTGTTTTTTCCATTGAAATTGCCCAACAGGCTGTTTTTCCGACCGAAAGTGCGTCCGTGCCAACGAGCTGTTTTGCCCACTGAAGGTTTGCCAAGGAGCTATTTTTCCCACCAAAAGTGTCCAACGAGCTGTTTTTCCCACTGAAGGTCCCCAACGGACTGTTTTTCTAACTGAAGATGCCCAACGGGTTGTTTTTCCCAATGAAAGTTGCCCAATAGGTCGTTTTTCCATTCAAAAGTGGCCAACGAGCTATTTTTTCCCACTTAAGGTGCCCAACAGGCTATTTTTCCTACCAAAAGTGCCTTCCGGCCATGTCAACGGGCTGTTTTCCCACTAAAAGTGCCTTGCGGTGACGACAACAGGCTGTTTTGCCCACTGAAGGTGTGCTAGAGGGCAATTTTTCCCACTAAAAGTGTCTTGCGGTCGTGTCAACAGGTTGTTTTACCCACAGAAGGTGTACCAACGGGGTGTTTTTTCCACCAAAAGTGCACCAACGAAAGTGGCCAACGGGTTGTTTTTTCCCTCAAAGGTGCCCAACGGGCAATTTTCCTACCGAAGGTTTGCCAACAGGCTGTTTTTCGTACCAAAAGTGGCTAACGGGCTGTTTCTCCCACCTAAGGTGCCCAATGGGCTGCTTTTCCTACCGAAGTTGACCAACGGGCTATTTTTCCCTCCGAAAGTTGCCTAACAGGCTATTTTTCCAACCGAAAGTGCCCAACAAGCTGCATTTCCCATCGAAATTACCTTGTGGCCAAGCCAATGCCCTGTTTTTCCCACCGAAGGTGCCCAACGGGCTGTTTTTCCCACCGAAAGTGCCTTACGTCCATACCAATGGGCTGTTTTGCCCACTGAAGGTCTGCCAATGAGCTGTTTTTCCCATCGAAGTTTCCCAACGGATTGTTTTTCCCGCCGAAAGTACCTTGCATCTGTCCTAACGAGCTGTTTTGCCCCTGAAGGTTTGCCAACGGGTTGTTTTTCCCATTTAAAGTGGCCAACGGGCTATTTTTCCCACCAAAGGTGCCCAACGGGCTGTTTTTCCCACCAAAGTTGCCCAACAGGCTATTATTCCCCCCAAAAGTTGCCCAACGGGCTATTTTTCTCACCAAAAGTGACCAACGGGCTATTTTTCCAACCAAAAGTGCCCAATAGGCTGTTTTTCCCACCGAAGGTGCCCAACGGGCTATTTTTCCAACCAAAGTTCCTTGCGGCCGTACCAACGGGATGTTTTTCCCACCGAAGGTGTGCCAACGGGTTATTTTTCCCACTGAAGGTGCCCAACGGGCTGTTTTTCACACCGAAAGTGCCTTATGGCCCTACCAACGGGCTATTTTTCCCATAGAAAGTGCCGTGCGCCTGTACCAACAGGCTTTTTTGCCCGCCGAAGGTGTACCAATGGGCTATTTTTCCCAACGAAAGTGACCTACGGATTGTTTTCCCACCAAAGGTGTGCCAACGGGCTATTTTTCCCACCGAAAGTTCCTTGCGGCCTTGCCAACGGGATATTTTTTCCACCAAAAGTGCCTTACGGCCTTGCCAACTGGCTGTTTTTCCCATGAAAAGTGCTTTGGGGTCGAGCCAACGTGCTATTTTTCCAAACAAAAGTGCCCAGCAGGCTATTTTTCCACCGAAAGTGCCATGTGGTCGTACAGAACGGGCTATTTTCCACACTGAAGGTATGCCAAGGGGCTGTTTCTCCCATCGAAGATGGTCAACGGGCTATTTTTCCCATCGAAAGCGTCTTATGTCTTTGCGAACAGGCTATTTTTCCCACCGAAGGTGCACCAACGGGTTGTTTTTCCCATTGAAAGTGCCTTGCGGCCATGCCAACAGGCTATTTTGTCCTCAGAAGGTTTGCTAATAGGCTGTTTTTCTGACCGAAAGTGGCCAACGGGCTGTTTTTCCCACCAAAGTTTCCCAACGGGCTGTTTTTCCCACTGAAGATGTGCCAACAGGCAGTTTTTCCCACTGAAGGTGCCCAACAGTCCGTTTTTCCCACCGAAAGTGCCTTGTGAAACTACCAACGGGCTATTTTTCCCACCGATAGTGCCTTGTGGACGTGCCAACGGGCTGTGTTTCCCACCGAAGGTGTGCCAACGAGCTATTTTTCCCACCGAAAGTGCGTTGCGGCCTTTCCAACGCATTGTTTTTCCCACCGAAGGTGCCCAACGGGTTGTTTTTTCCACCGACATTGCCCAACAGGCTATTTTTCCCACCGAAAGTGCCTTGCGTCCGTGCCAACGAGCTGTTTTGCCCACCGAAGGTTTACCAAAGAGCTATTTTTCCCACCGAAAGTGTCCAACGAGCTGTTTTTCCCACTGAAGGTGCCCAACGGACTGTTTTTTCAACTGAAGATGCCCAATGGGTTGTTTTTCCCAAAGAAAGTTGCCCAATAGGTCGTTTTTCCATTCAAAAGTGGCCAACGGGCTATTTTTTCCAACCCAAAGTACCCAACAGGCTGTTTTTCCCACTTAAGGTGCCCAACAGGCTATTTTTCCTACCAAAAGTGTCTTCCGGCCATGCCAACGGGCTGTTTTCCCACTAAAAGTGCCTTGCGGTCACGGCAACAGGCTGTTTTGCCCACCGAAGGTGTGCTAGAGGGCAATTTTTCCCACCGAAGTTACCTAACGGGCTATTTTTTCCACTAAAAGTGTCTGCGGTCGTGTCAACAGGTTTTTTTACCCAGAGAAGGTGTACCAACGGGGTGTTTTTTCCACTAAAAGTGCACCAATGAAAGTGGCCAACGGGCTGTTTTTCCCACTGAAAGTGCCTTGTATCCATGCTAACGGGCTATTTTGCCCATTGAAGGTTTGCCAACGAGTTGTTTTTCCCACCGAAAGTGTCCAACATGCTGTTTTTCCCATTGAAGGTGCCCAACGGGCTGTTTATCTAACTAAAGATGCCTAACGGGTTGTTTTTCCCACCAAAAGTTGACCAATATTCTGTTTTTCCAATCAAAAGTGGCCAACAGGCTATTTTTTCCAACAGAAAGTGCCCAACGGGCTGTTTTTCCCACCAAAGGTACCCAACGGATTGTTTTCCCACCGAAAGTGCCTTGCGACTGTGCCAACGAGATGTTTTTCCAACCGAAGGTGTGCCAACAGGCTGTTTTTCCCACCGTAGGTTCCCAATGAGCTGTTTCTCCCACCAAAAAGTGCCTTGTAGCTGTGCCAATAGGCTGTTTTGCCCACCAAAGGTTTATCAACGGGCTGTTTTACCCAACGAAAGTGCTTTGCGACCGGGCCAACATGCTGTTTTCCCCACAAAAAGTACTTTGCGATCATGCCAACGAGCTGTTTTTCCAAACGAAAGTGCCCGACATATTGTTTTTCCCACCGAAAGTGCCACGTGGCCTTGCCCAAAGGGATGTTTTGCCCACCGAAGATATGCCAACAGGATATTTTTTTCTCTGAAGCTGCCCAACGGACTGTTTTTCCCACCGAAAGTGCCTTGCTTCTTTGCCAACGAGCTGTTTTACCCACTGAAAGTTTGCCAACGGGCTGTTTTTCTTACCAAAAGTCTGTTAACGTGCTGTTTTTCCCACTGAAGGTGCCCAACGGGTTGTTTTTCCCACCGAAAGTGCCATGTAGCAATTCCCAAAGAGCTTTTTTCCCACCAAAGGTGCCCAACGGGCTGTTTTCCCTCAGAAAGTGCCTTGCGGCTGTGCCAATGGGGTGTTTTTCCCACCGAAGGTGCCCAACAACCTGTTTTTCCCATCGAAAGTGGCTTACGGCCATGTCAACGGGCTGTTTTGCCCAACGGGTTGTTTTTCCTGCCGAAAGTGCCATGTAGCAATTCCCAAAGAGCTTTTTTCCCACCAAAGGTGCCCAACGGGCTGTTTTCACTCAGAACATGCCTTGTGGCTTTGCCAACGAGGTGTTTTTCCCACTGAAGGTGCCCAATAGCCTATTTTTCCCATCGAAAGTGGTTTGCGACCATGCCAACGGGCTGTTTTGCCCACTAAAGGTTTGCCAACAAGCTATTTTTCCCACCGTTAGTGGCCAACGGGCTGTTTTTCCCACCGAAGGTACCCAATCGGCTATTTTTCCCACCGAAGTTACCCAACAGGCTGCTTTTCCCATCGAAAGTTGCCCAACGGGCTATTTTTCCCAACAAAAGTGGACAGCGGGTTGTTTTTCCAACAAAAAGTGCCCTGCGTCTATGCCAACGAGCCTTTTTCACATTGAAGGTGCCCAATTGGCTTTTTTTCCCACCAAAAGTGCCCAACGGGCTGTTTTTCCCACCAAAATTGCCTTGCGGCCAAGCCAACGTACTGTTTTTCCCACCTAAATTGCCCAACGGGCTATTTTTCCCACCGAAAGTGCCTTGCGTCTGTGCCAACGAGTTGTTTAGCCCACCGAAGGTTTGCCAACAGGCTTCTTTTCGTACCAAAAGTGGCTAACGGGCTGTTTTTCCCACCTAAGGTGCCCAATGGGCTGCTTTTCCCCCCGAAGTTGCCCAACGGGCTATTTTTCCCTCTGAAAGTTGCCTAATAGGCTGTTTTTCCCATCGAATGTGGCCAACGGGCTATTTTTCCAACCGAAAGTGCCCAACAAGCTCCTTTTCCCATCGAAATTGCCTTGTGGCCAAGCCAATGCCCTCTTTTCCCACCGGAGGTGCCCAACGGGCTGTTTTTCCCAACGAAAGTGCCTTACGTCCATACCAATGGGCTGTTTTCCCACCAAAGTTCTGCCAATGAGCTATTTTTCCCATCGAAGTTTCCCAACGGACTGTTTTCCCACTGAAAGTGCCTTGCATCCATCCCAACGGGCTGTTTTGCCCCTGAAGGTTTGCCAACGGTCTGTTTTTCGCACTGAAAGTGGCCAACGGGCTGTTTTACACACCAAAGGTGCCCAACGGGCTGTTTTTCCCACCAAAGTTGCCCAATAGGCTATTATTCCCCCCAAAAGTTGCCCAACGGGCTGTTTTTCCCACCGAAAGTGATCAACGGGCTATTTTTCCAACCAAAGTTCCTTGCAGCCGTACCAACAGGATGTTTTTCCCACCAAAGGTGTGCCAACGGGTTATTTTTCTCACTGAAGGTGTCCAACGGGCTATTTTTCACACCAAAAGTGCCTTATGGCCTTGTCAATGGGCTGTTTTTCCCTTCGAAGGTGGCCAACAGGCTGTTTATCCCACCGAAAGTGCCTTACGCCTGTGCCAACAGGCTGTTTTGCCCGCCGAAGGTGAACCAATGGGCTATTTTTCCCAACTAAAGTGCCCTACAGATTGTTTTCCCACCGAAGGTGTGCCAACGGGCTATTTTTCCCACCAAAAGTGCCTTGCGGCCTTGCCAACGGGATGTTTTTCCCACTGAAAGTGCCTTATGGCCTTGCCAACGGGCTATTTTTCATATGAAATGTGCTTTGTAGCCAGACCAACGTGCTATTTTTCCAAACAAAAATGCCCAACAGGCTATTTTTCCACCGAAAGTGCCATGTGGTTGTACAGAACGGGCTGTTTCTCCCATCGAAGATGCTCAACGGGCTATTTTTCCCATCGAAAGCGTCTTGTGTCTGTGAGAACAGGCTATTTTGCCCACCAAAGGTTCACCAACGGGCTGTTTTTCCCATTGAAAGTGCCTTGCAACCATGCCAACAGGCTGTTTTGTCCACAGAAGGTTTGTTAACGGGTTATTTTTCCCACCGAAAGTGGCCAACGAGCTGCTTTTCCCACCGAAGTTACCCAATGAGTTGTTTTTCCTGCCAAAAGTGCCCCACCGTCGTGGCAACGGGCTACTTTTCCCATCAAAGATGTGCCAACAGGTATTTTTTCCCACTGAAGGTGCCCAACAGTCTGTTTTTCCCACCGAAAGTGCCTTGTGAAACTGCCAACGGGTATTTTTCCCACCGATAGTGGCTTGCGGGCGTGCCAACGGGTTGTTTTTCCCATCGAAGGTGTGCCAACGAGCTATTTTTCCCACCGAAAGTGTGTTGCGGCCTTGCCAACGCATTGTTTTTCCCACCGAAGATGCCCAACGGGATGTTTTTCTACCAAAATTGCCCAACAGGCTGTTTTTCCCACCGAAAGTGCCTTGCGTCTGTGCCAACGAGCTGTTTTGCCCACCGAAGGTTTGCCAAGGAGCTATTTTTCCCACCGAAAGTGTCCAACGAGCTGTTTTTCCCACTGAAGGTGCCCAACAGACTGTTTTTCCAGCTGAAGATGCCCAACAGGTTGTTTTTCCCAACGAAAGTTGCCCATTAGGTCATTTTTCCATTCAAAAGTGGCAAACGGGTTATTTTTTCAACCCAAAGTACCCAACAGGCTGTTTTTCCTACTTAAGGTGCCCAACAAGCTATTTTTCCTACCAAAAATGCCTTCCGGCCATGCCAACGGGCTGTTTTCCCACTAAAAGTGCCTTGCGGTCACGGCAATAGGCTGTTTTGCCCACCGAAGGTGTGCTAGAGGGCAATTTTTCCCACCGAAGTTGCCTAACGGGCTATTTTTCCCACTAAAAGTGTCTTGCGGTCGTGTCAACAAGTTGTTTTACCCACAGAAGGTGTACCAACGGGGTGTTTTTTCTACTGAAAGTGCACCAATGAAAGTGGCCAATGGGTTGTTTTTCCGCCAAAGTGGCCAACGGGCTATTTTCCCACCGAAAGTGACTTACAACCTTGCCAACGAGCTATTTTTACCACGAAAAGTGCTTTGCGGCTGAGCCAACGTGCTATTTTTTGAAACGAAAGTGCCCAGTGGGTTATTTTTCCACCGAAAGTGCCATGTCGTCGTGCAGAACGGGCTATTTTCCCCACTGAAGGTGAGCCAACGGACTACTTTGCCCACCAAAGATGTGTCAACGGGCTGTTTTTCCTAGCGAAAGTGCCTTCTGATCATGCCAAATGGATGCTTTGCCCACCGAAGGTTTGCCAACGGGCTATTTTTCCCACTGAAAGTGGGCAATGAGTTGTTTTTCCCACCGAAGGTGCCCAACGGGCTATTTTGCCCATCGAAAGTGCTCAACTGGCTATTTTGCCCATGGAATGTGCACAACGGGCTATTTTTCCCATCAAAACTTCCCTACAGCTGTGCCTATGGGCTATTTTTCCCACCAAAGGTGCCCAATAGGCTATTTTCCCACCAATAGTGCCTTGCGGCCATGCCAACGGGTTGTTTTTCCCACCGAAAGAGCCCAAAGGGTTGTTTTTCCCATCAAAGGTCTGCCAATGTGCTGTTTTTCCCACCGAAGGTGCCCAACGGGCTATTTTTCCCACCGAAAGTGCCTTGCGGCTGTGCCAACGGGCTGTTTTGCCCATCCAAGGTTTATCAACGGGTTGTTTTTCCCATCGAAAGTGCCCAACGAGCTATTCTTCCCACCAAAGGTGCCCAACGGGCTATTTTTCCCACCTAAAATGCCATGCGGCCATGCCAACGGGCTGTTTTTCCCTCCACAGGTGTGCCAACTGGCTGTTTTTCCAACCAAAGGTGCCCATCGGGTTATTTTTCCCACCGAAGGTGCCCAACGGGCTGTTTTCCCACCGAAGGTGCCCAAAAGGCTGTTTTGCCCACCGAAGGTGTGCCAAAGGGCTATTTTCCCACCGAAGTCACCTAACGTGCAGTTTTTCCCACTAAAAGTGCCTTCTGACCAAACCAACAGGTTGTTTTGCCTAGCAAAGGTTTGCCAATGGGCTATTTTTCACATCGAAAGTGCTCAATGAGTTGTTTTTCCCATCGAAACTACACAATGGGCTGTTATTACCATCGAAACTGCCCTTTGGCTGTGCCAACGGGCTATTTTTCCCACCGAAGGTGCCCAACGGGTTGTTTTTCCCACTGAAGGTTTGCCAACGAGCTGTTTCTCCCACCAAAGGTGCCCAACGGGCTATTTTTCCTACCGAAGGTGTGCCAACGGGCTGTTTTTCAAACCGAAGTTGCTTAACGGGTTGTTTTTCCCACCAATAGTGCCTTGCGACTGCACCAACGAGTTGTTTTTCACACCGAAGGTGTGCCAATGGGCTATTTTCCCACCAAAAGTGCCTTACGGCCTTGCCAACGAGCTGTTTTTACCACGAAAAGTGCTTTCTGGCTGAGCTAACGTGCTATTTTTTCAAACAAAAGTGCCCAGCGGGTTATTTTTCCACCGAAAGTGCCACGTGGTCTTGCAGAATGGGCTGTTTTTCCCATCGAAGGTGAGCCAACGGACTACTTTTCCCACCAAAGGTGTGCCAACAGGCTGTTTTTCCCACCGAAAGTGCCTTGTGGTCATGCCAACGGGCTTCTTTGCCCACCGAAGGTGTGCCAACAGGATTTTTTCCCATCGAAGTTGCCCAACGGGTTGTTTTCCCATAGAAAGTGCCGAACAGGCTGTTTTTCCCAATAAAACTGCCTTGCGGCTGTGCCAACAATCTGCTTTACCCACCAAAGGTGTGCCAACATACTATTTTTCCCACTGAAAGTGCCTTATGGCCGTGCGAACTCGCTGTTTGCCCACCGAAGGTTTGCCAACGAGCTGTTTTGCACACAGAAGGTTTGCCAACGGGCTATTTTACCCACCAAAAGTGCCCAACGGGCTGTTTTTCTCGCTGAAGGTGCCCAACGGGTTGTTTTTTCCACCGAAAGTGCCTAATGGGCTATTTTTCCCACGAAAGTGCCTTCCAGCCGTGCGAACAGGCTATTTTTCCCACTGAAGGTGCCCAACGGGTTTGTTTGCCCGTCGAAGGTGTGCCAAAGAGCTGTTTTCCCACCAAAAGTGCTTTGCGGCCATGCCAAGAGGCTGTTTTGCCCACCAAAGCTCTGCCAACGGACTGTTTTTCCCACTGAAGGTACCCAACGGGTTGTTTTCCCACCAAAATTGCCTTGCGGCCATGGCAATGGGCTGTTTTTTCCTACTAAAGGTGTGCGATCGAGCTATTTTCCCAACTGAAAGTGTCTAACGGGCTATTTTCCCACCAAAGCTTCCCAATGTGTTGTTTTTCAAATATAAAGTGCCTTGCGGCCGTGCCAACGGGCTGTTTTGGCCACCAAAGATGTGCCAACAGATTGTTTTTCCCAACAAAGGTGCCCACCGCGCTGTTTTTCCCATAGAAAGTGG
>JAOTJB010323853.1:0-14091 GCA_027123815.1 Erythroxylum minutifolium | reverse complement strand
CACTATTCACAACTGCATGAGCATGAGATGTGGTAATTTACCACACCTGGACCCGTTTCTTTGGTCCGACCCGTTCTTTGGAAACGGGATGTTACAACTGAAATTCTGATGATATGTATATTATTTGTAACACTTATGATTGAAAATGTTTATAAATAAAATGGGTCGAAATTGATGATTGGTTTTTATGAAATGTGCGCGATATGTGAAAAATTTGCAATGAGTATGATTGCTTGAATGTTTTAGCACGGCACCTTTGTAAAGTTTGTTCTCAAATATCGATAGTACGTTCGAGAATGTGCCCTATAAGAGTGGGGTGCTACAGAGTTGGTATTAGAGCCCAAGCTTAGTGTCTTACATGGGTATTTTTCAAAATATGTGTCAAGGTACATGCATTTCAGACATGTCATAGCATGCAGTGGCAAATGATCCCCAGTCTAAGTTGCATTTACATAAGTCATACGCATGAGCATTTGTTAAGAGTTGAGCTGATAGAAATAGTAAGAAGAATGATGATCGGTCAAAATCTGAGAAAACGAAAGTTTATGGATATTTAGAAATGAGAAATAGTATATGGTTTGATATGACAGATAAAGATTCAATGCATTTGTATTGGTGGATGTATTATTAAATATGACATTAATATTGTATTACGAGGGTATATCTTTGAATGTGATATAGATGTGAATATATTGTCAGAGATTAACTGAGGAAAATAGAGATATGATAGAAATAACAAGATTTAAAGTGTATAAGAAAAGTGGAATGAAAACAACAAAATTTAATAGGACAGGATGGGAGTTTGGCAATCTGGGAGGTGTAGGAAATTAGATTGCCTAGAAATAAACTTGTTTAAAAAAATACACACTCACTTTATTTCTAACTACACAACTTGTTGGAATTGAGAACCTTATAATGCTTCCACACACTGCACAACCTTTCATTTTCATTAACTTTTCTTTTGATTTTGTACAATGCAATGTAATAGCCAAATGACCATATCTATATGAAGTATAGTTGGTAATAACTGACAATCCACTAATTATAAGGACAACTTCAACGAAATTGTCCATTGACTATAAGGATAGCTTCAATGAAGTTGTTTGTTCTTTAGATACGCAATTCTCAACTATAATTTCTATATCTTTAACCAATTCTTGTATGTAGTGATGTTTAGTGTAAATATGCTTGCTTTATATTGGTACCCAAATTTTTTTATTGAGTTAAGCAAGATTTAAATAAATTATGAGGTTATGATAGAATTATTATTAGAGTTTAATTATTTATTAAAGTGTTAGTAGAATTTTATTACACTAGTTAGTTAAATTAAAGCAATAGGAATGTATTGAGGGCAATTTTGGCATGTCCCTTAAGTATAAAAGCCATAAAGCATTAAAGGAAGGGTAAAGTGGACATTTAGCACTCATTAAGGGTAAAATTGGAAGAGGAAAATGTTTTCTTGGTTATTAGATGAAGCAAAACGTGAATGAAGGGAAAGGAGGAGTGAAAAACAAAAATGGGAAAGAAGAGAGAGAGTTTCGGCGATATGAGAGAAAAAGAAAGAAGACAAATTAGGGTTTCATCTTTTCTTACCTTTTAAGAGTGATTTTGAGGGTATTCAAGAAAAGAAAAAGAAAGAGGAAGAGAAGAGCTTCCATAATCTCTTTGTTTGGTGAAGATTCAAGGTAAGCTCATTTTTAATCCTTTGGATTTTTGGAAGGGTATTGGTTTATGAAGCTTAGGAAATATATGAGTTTAAGTATTCTAGAATCAATTTTTAGTGAATATGCTTTTTGGGTTCTCAATTTGTATTCCTATTGAATTGAATTTTTGCCAATGTTAAAGGAAATAAAGAGAGGTAAGAGGAGCAAGAGGAAGGGCATCTTTAAGCAAGTTTTTAAGCAAGGAATCCAAGTGGGTTACATGTTTATCCAAATGTTAGGCCCCGTTTTCAGAGTCTACCTCGTGAGTCAAACATGAACGCATCACTCTGTAGGGTTCTTTTAATGGAACCTCATTAGCTAACATAGGCTCATCTTCATTCTCATAACATCCCAAAATTCCATATTTGAACACTTGATATACGACAATCCATTCTTATGTTTGTATCCTCAGTTGTCACCATAACCATATCACTTATTTTTATCTCTTATTTCCACATCAAACTAAGTACATTTCAAGCTCCATTCAAGCCTAAATGTAATATAGGAAAGCATTGATAAGTCTACAACTTATATATGTACATGATTTGGTATAATAAGCATAACTTTCACCAGGGATGTCAGATTAAGGTCATTCAAGTATGGTTTCAAAGAAGACTTCGAGTTCTACAACTTCCGTGAGGACCCTAAAGAGAGATTTTGCCGTTTAGAGGGTTAAAATTGCACATTTATAAAACTATCCCGAGAATGTCGGCTTAGTGGACATATGTCCCTCCAAACGGACATGAACTGCGCTAGAACGCTGGAATTTCCGAGAAGGTCCTCCCAGTAGATGTCAAGTCTGCCAACATTTAAGGATCAATTTCTAGATTTCTAACTCCTACAAGTTAACTATGACCCCTTTTATGCATATCTATCATTTCTAACTTATTTTCCTCATCATTTCCCTTCTTCCCACTTCCATTTCAACTCAATATCATTTACAACCAAATCATAATCTATGTTTGATCATCAATCCAAAAACATAATGTTCAAACTTATACATATTCATCATAAATTTCTACATATGATCAACTCCCTTTATTACCTTCATTTCATCTCTAACTTATCACACTAATTCTTCCCAATTTAAGTCACCATAATACTCTTTTTCTATTAGATCAAGTTAGAAATGAGCTATAAAGTGTCCAATAAACACCCTTTTGCAGCATCACTAACATGTAAAAATCCTATCTTTCAAGTCCGATCTTCAAAAATTACACACTTTATATCATTCTAAATTTAAGAGGATAAAGTACAACTTCCAAGAAGACAACTTTGTCCAAATTAGCCTAGATTAATATAGTTTTTTCCCTGAAGTTAGAACACAGATTTTACCCCTATAAATGCTTGAAAATGCAATGCGAAAAATGGAAAGTCATGAGCAAAACATAAATATATTTCATTAACATCAAAATAAAAGAGTTTTACAAAGCTTTAATGGGAATTTCAAGACCCAAATACATCATTGGTCTCATAATCCAAAAATATAAAATATACATATGATTGATACTTAAAATGCAGCTAAAGCTTAGAATATTCCTACACTAACTCAAAAACAAAAATATGCAGATTCGGAGTGATGCCTAAACTCTCAATCACTCGATCTCTTGCTCTTCACCTGGAAATGGGGAAGAATAGGGGGGTGAGCTTAAAAACTCGTGGGTAACAAGTTTATAGCAAAGGAATAAGCAAAATCATTGAAAATATCCATTTCTACAGTAAAATGCTTTGCAACCATAAAACATGTATTTCCCAAATTCTCATACCTTGTCAAACACACCATAAACAACATGGGACATGTATTCATCAAACTTGTCGACAAATCATAAACAATGTAAGCACTCATAATGGTTTGGGTAGTCCATATACATGAGAGAGTTCTTATGAATCTCTGGTAAACATGGGCGAGTTCTTATGAATCTCTGGTAAATATGATGGAGTCCATGAAGATATCTGGTAGACACATTATTAGATAACCACACATTCTTTAAGTTATTACCTCAATTAATAGTCTATAGCTAGATTAACTTCTACTTAATTAATCTAACATCATCTAGGATTGCTAAATTGTAGTGATACTTGAAAGAGTTTTAGAGGAGATTCAGTAGCATTTGGGTAAGGGAAAATTCATGTTTAGGTTAAAAATGGGTGTGATGGACGGCGGTACCTAATTTCTAGTTTTTCTTGGAATAGTTTTTCGGGTCAATTTTGTATGGCCATTCTGACATAGAAACTGAGGTTTTTAGGAAATGTGTTCTTTTAAAAAAATTTTCCTTCATGTCTTAAGTTTCTATTGAAATAACGTTAATGCAATATGGTTCATTATTCCTAGAGTTATACCCAAAATACTATAGACTTTTCTTAATAGGGAAAGCAGCCGATACTCAACTTCAAACTAAATTTCAAAACCCTTAAAGACAAAAATAAAATTCTATTCCTTCATGAAAATTATAGACATATGTATTTAGTTTAGTATACAAAAAAATCATCCCATTTGGATATTTATAGATGAAGATATGGTTAAAATATTGATGTCTATTTAGTGGAACCGCTATAATAAACTCACTTCAGTCTTATTATGCAAAAGTAACGCCAAAGACACATACAAATTAACTGGCAACTTTCCATTTTCATTTAGGATACTTCTCTTAACAAAATTCATCATGTTACACTCAATAACCTAGTTCAAAAATCAATCATTATACAACACATAACTTACTATCTTACATATATTAAAACTGAAACAACATTTGCCAAACCAAAATTATTTTTCCAGCACCCAATGATTAACAACATAACACATAATTCATTCATGCCAATTCAATTATCATAAAACCTGTATTATTACATGCTATCAAGTTTAAAATTCTCTTACCTATTTAACTTCAAATTCAACTCCAAAGTACCAACTAATCAACACAACCTGAAGGTGAAAACAAAGTGATTTTTGGATAGCAATATAGAGATCACTTTGAACTAGTTTCTTGGTTGTTTTGTGTAGGATTAAAGTACGATTTTCACGCAATAAGTTGGCTAAGATTAAGACTACGATGAAGAAAGAAAAGAAGAGCAAATTTGTTGCAGAAGAGAATGAAGGAAGCAGAAACTTGGCTGCTAGAATTGCTTCATTAACAAGCTAGGTGTCATCAAATTACAAAATCATATGTCTTAAGGCATGTAATGCCATTTTCCTAATCAAGATGCTACCACTAATCCAAACATTTAGTTGCCATTTATCATTTAAAAAATTAGTCCACATGTCACTCCAAGGTTGGTCCACTTGTTAAATAATAATTGGTCCATTTGTCACATATTTAACCATACCAAATGTCACTCAATTATAGGCTTAATAAACCTAATTTTTCTTTTATCAAATTATTCTACCACTTGACATTTTCCTAATCCAAATGTCTATTTTAATATCTTAATTCTCTAATTATATTAATTAATTCCAAATCACTTAGTATGGTCCATTAAACCAAAATTCAAGACATATGCAATTCATAATCATATCACAATTTTAGCACCTATCATATATACTTTCATGAATGTGTAACATTTAAATTAGGATATAATTTGGGGCCTTACAATTCTCTGCCCCTTAAAAAAATTCCTTCCTTGAAATTCATACATGATGAGAATAGCTGAGGGTATTGAGTTTTCATGGTTGATTCTGGTTCCTAAGTTGCTTCCTCAAGTCCATGGTGTTGCCAAAGTACTTTAACTAGAGGTATTTGCTTATTTTTGAGTTGTCGGACTTTTTTGGCTAAAATAGACACAGGCCCTTCTTCATAAGTCAAATCCAGTTGTACTTGAATTTCTTGCACAGGAATCTTACGTGTATCATCAGACTAATATTTTCTCAACATGGAAACATGAAACACATCGTGTAACTTGGTTGATTCTTCAAGAAGAGCTAATTGATAAGCTACCGATCCAACTCTATTAAGAATCTCATAAGGACCAATATAATGTGGGCTGAGCTTACCTTTCTTTCCAAACCAAAGTATGTGTTTCCATGGTGATACTTTCAGGAATACCTTATTAGCTACCTGATACTTAAGATCTCTTCCTTTTAAATCAGCATAGGCCTTCTGCCTATCACTAGTAGCTTTCAATCTTTGTTGGATAACTTGAACTTTCTCTTTAGTATATTTCACAACATTAGGCTCGATCATCTTGTTTTCACTTAATTTAGTCTAACATGTTAGATTTCTACACCTCCTACCATATAGGGCTTCACAGGGAGCCATGTAAATACTAGTCTGATAACTATTGTTGTAAGCAAACTCCATAAGATAAAGATAGTTATCCCAACTTCCTGGGAATTCTAACACACAACCCCAAAGCATATTTTCCAATATCTGAATAACTTGTTCAGATTGTCCATCTATCTGGGGATGGAAAGCAGTACTAAACTTGACTTAAGTACCCAAAGACTTTTACAGAGTTTTCTAGAATCTCGAAGTAGCTCAAGGATCACGATTAGAAATAATAGATAATGGCACCCCATACAACCTCACCATCTCTTTCACATATAGGTCGGTAAGCCTATTCAATGAATAATTAGGACGAAAAGGTAGAAAGTGAGCAAACTTGGTAAACTTATCAACAATCGCCTATACAATATTATGCTTCCTTTGAGTGAGAGGCAGTCTAGTGACAAAACTTACAGTAATGTTATCCCATTTTCATCGACGAATTGAAATAGGATGTAATAAACCAGATGGAACTTGGTAGTCAGCTTTAACTTACTAACATGTCAAACATTTAGACACATAATTCACCATATCAAATTTTATACCTAACCACCGGTAATGTTGCTTCTAATCTTGATACATCTTATTTCCACTAGGATGCATTGTAAAGACAGTATTATGGTCATCAAACAATAACTTTCTCTTTAATTAATCATTAGCTAACACACACAATTGATCTTTACAATATCGATCACCACCTCCTTTTATAAAAAAGTCTAGTTGTTTGCCTTCCCGAGTCACTAAAAGAGTCAATATAAGAGCTTCAGTAAGAATTTTTTTAGTTGATCAAAACTAGTTTGACATCTAACAAACCATTCATACTTCACTCCTTTTCATAGTAGTTTAGTCAAAGGGGATGCTATCACTGAGAATCCCTTCACAAATCGGTGATAGTAACTTGCCAAACCTAAAAAACTACTCACTTTTGTCACACTTTGTGGTGGATTCCAGTTAACAATTGCTTCAATCTTACTGGGATCAACTCTAATCCTTTGAGAAGAAACAACATGTCCTAGAAAAGATACCTCTTAAAGCCAAAAATTACACTTACTTAGCTTTACATACAATTGCTTTTCCTGTAGGGTTTGTAACGCAACCTACAGATGCTCAACATGATTATGTTTATTCTTGAAATAGACCGGGATATCATCTATAAACACCACTACAAATTGGTCTAAATGGGGCCTAAATACGCTATTCATCATATCCATGAATGCAACTAGAGCTTTAGTTAACCCGAATGGCATTACCAAGAATTCATAATGTCCATAAAGGACCCTAAATGCAATCTTTGGAACACCCACATCCTTTACCTGAAGTTGATAGTATTCTGATCGGAGATATATCTTTGAAAATACTCCTACATCTTTCAATTGATCAAACAGATCTTCTATCCTTAGCAATGGATAATTATTTTTCACAGTGATTCTGTTCAATTTCCTGTAATTAATGCACATCCGGGGAGTATCATCTTTCTTCTTAACAAACAGAACTGGTGCTCCTCAGGGTTAAACACTGGGTCGAAAGGACCATTTATCCGTTAGCTCTTATAGCTGAACCTTTAACTCCTTCAATTCAGTAGAAGCCATCCTGTACGGTGCTTTGTGTTGGACCCAAAAATTTTTTTAATTATTATCGATTTATTTGTTTAAAATTTTATTTTATTTATTTATTTTAATTACAATTTGTTTGTTTAATTATTACCTTAGAATTGGGTCATTAAATTTAATAAGCGTGAATAGGAATTAGGGTTATTAATTAGAGAATGTTAGAATAAGGTTAGCTTAAGGAGTTAATGGATAAAAAGACAAAAGATGGGTAAAATTGAAAGAACAAGTCACGTTTAAAGGAACGAATGAGGTAAAGAAACATAGAATGAAGTCTTTTAGTGCATCAATACGAAACTATTGGCATGAAACAAGGAGAGATCATAGACGAATTCTTCAGACGCTTTAATAACATCATCACGACCTTAAAGAACTTGAGAAAGATATATCCCAATGATAAGCTCGTAACGAAATTCTGAGGTCACTACCAAAGGAATAGAGACCTAAGGTGACAGCTTTAGAAACAATAAAGGATCTAAACACTATTTCACTAGAATGGCTATGATAAAATCTGATGATCTATGAAACTGGGCTTAGGCAAATAAAGGATCCTCCTACAGAAAAGGAATGGCACCAAAAGCAACTGACAAATCTAACTGTGATGAAAGTGACACTAAGTTGCAAATAGATGGAGATAACGAGTTTAACTTTATGGTTAAAAAATATGCCAGCTTCTATAAAAAGAAGTTGATGAAGAAAAGGGAAGGAAATAAGAAAGCTGGAAGCAACAAGTTCCTATCGAAAAGCAGCAATAATAATAGCAGTACATAAAAATAATCAAATCATATGCTATCACTATAAGAAGCCTGGACATACAAGACCAAAATGTCCTCTTCTTCCAAAGGACAAGTCAGAGAATAGAAATCTAGAAAGCAAGCGATGGCTGCAGCTTGATCAGATGAGGATTATGAAAACTTTAAAGAAGAAGAGCCAGAAGAAGTTAACTCGGGAGACGATAAGGTATATTATTCTGACTCTGATATTGAAGTTGATGAATTGAAAAGTGCATATTATGAATTGTATGATCAGTACAAAAGGTTGAAAGTGAAGTATTTCAAAGAAGCTGAGAATTCCAAGAGTAATGATGCATCTTTAAAGACTAAGATTAAATCATTGGAATCTGCGAATGGGAATTTGGCAACCAGGAATATGTCCCTTGAATTTGATTATAAGCAAAAGGTTTCTAAAAAGGAAGTTCTGGAAGAAAGATTAGTTAAGTTGAAAAATACATTTTAAAAATATGTTGCTAAAAATGATTCTAATAAGGTAAGACAATTAGAAGAAAAAGTCATCACCTTAGAATTTGAAAAGGAGAAAAGTACTGGAAAGATCTTATCTCTAGAAAACTATATGAAAATTTTCTTTGATGGAAGGAAGAATCTTGATGCATTGCATGGTAATGGTAAATGCATTTTTGGTAAGGTTGGAATAGGATACAATGAAAACAACAATATTAAGCCGTACAAGAATTTCTTTGTCAAATCCAACAATAGCTATAGTCAAAACAGCAAGAATCTGATACATTATAGAAATTATATCATTCTTATTCATCTGTTCTATTTTTCTATTGTGATAAACATGGTTAAATTAGTCATTCTTGTAATTTTTGTAAAAAGAAATTATTTTAGATGTATGTTTGGAGACCAAAAGGTCAAACTATTAACTCAAAAGGAACCCAAAAAATTTGGGCACCTAAAATAAGATAATGCTTTCTGCAGATAAGTTTCAAAACAGAGACAAGGAAGAATCAATGGATATTTGATAGTGGCTATTTGAGACACATGACAGGTGAAATATCACACTTCAACTACATTGAAAGAAAAGATGGAGGTAATGTTGTCCTTCCAGACAAAAAATAAAGCAAAGGTAACTAAAATTAGTAAAATTGGTGATTTTGACTTTACCAAAGGTCACTGGAATTAGTAAAATTGGTGATTATGACTTTACCTCTATTGATAATGTTCTCTTTGTTGATAGTTTGAAACACAACCTATTGAGACTGAGTCAGATATGTGACAAGAGTTACAAGTCATTTTCTATACTTCTCATTGTGAAATTGTTGATATTCATAATCATAATATTATGTTTATTAGTCTTAGAACTCAGAATATATATTGCAATTAACTAGAAGACATGTCCTCACAAAGTGTTAAGTTTTTTGCCTCTCTAGAAAATGATTCGTTTATCTAGCATAAAAGATTTGGACATGCTAGCATGAGCATTCTATCAAAATTGTCCAAAAACGAGTTAGAAGAGGACTATCGACCTTAAAGTTTGAAAGCAATTAGGTTTGTGAGGCTTGTTTAAAAGGTAAACAAGTCAGAAGCAGCTTTTTTCTAAAAATATTGTTTCCTACTAGCCAACCACCTGAACTTGTGCACATAGATTTATTCGGTCTGACTAGGACTCAAAGTTTTGGTGGTAAACATTACAATTTTTTTAGTAGATGATTACTCCAGATTTACATGAGTTTATTTCTTATCAAATAAGGATGATGCTTTTGAATTGTTGAGAAGTTTTGTAGAAAAATTTAGATAGAAAATGGGTACTGCATTACTTCAACTCGGAGCAATCATGAAGGAGAATTTGATAACAGAAAGTTTGAAGGATTCTGTGAAAGTAATGATATAACTCATAACTTCTCTTGTCCAAAGACGCCTTAGTAAAATGGAGTTGTAGAGAGAAAGAACATAACTTTAGTTGATATGGCCAGGACCATGTTGTGTGAAAGTAGACTACCTCATGGATACTGGGCAAAAGCAGTATCCACGGTATATTATGTACTTAATAGATGTGTTATAAGACCTATACTCAAAGAGACCCCTTATGAGTTGTGGAAAGGAAGAAAAGTGAACGTTGCTTATTTCCAAGCATTTGGTTGCAAGTGTTTCATTCTAAATAATGGAAAAGACAATCTTAGAAAATTAGATGTGAGATTAGATGAAGCCATTTTTCTAGGCTGCAGTAGTGTGAGTGAGAGATTTAGTTTATAATAAAAAAACAAGGAAGATAGAAGAGTCAATATATGTAGTATTTGATGAAGCACTACCATCGACAATATTTGACTCAAATGATGAAGAGCATCCTTTGATTCCTAAAGATACATCAGAGACTCGAACCATACCTATAGCGGCTTCAGGACCACAAGGTCAAGAAGGTCCTTCTGAAGCTAGGACAGAGCAGGCTCCTTCCTCAAGCACCTCCTAATAGGAGCCTATATAACGAAGAGTACCTAAAGAATGGAGAGGTCTTGATACACATCAATATATTCTTGGAGACCCCTATGAAAGCCTAAGAACAAGATCATCTTTTAAGAACAACTATGTGGCTTTTGTCTCATAATTAGAACCAAAGTCTGTTAAAGAAGCTCTTACTGATGAGGATTCTTTATCACACACGGAACTACCTCTTAAAGGCCATACTTTGCCCTTAGAGCTTGAACCTAAAGCTTATGAGTGGAATTGATTACTTGCCATCCAACCTTTATTAGGAAACCTTCATTCATCTCATGAAGCTTCTAGACTCCCAAGCCACCTGTTGCTTTACTTCTACACACCTCGTCTCATGCTACTAAACTCATTCTTCGGGTCGTAGTATAGGAGCCCCAATTAAATTGACGGATATTTTGTTCAATTTTATCACAGATATAATAAGACAATTTTCTCGTTTGCATGGCATATATAGGAAGAGTTTGTAATATACTCATTGCTATTGTAACCCTCCCAGCCAACGAAAGATTGGACGCAGTCTACCCTGAAAGCCTTTTTTGAATTTTTTCCAATAGACCTGTATATGTTCTCTGCTTAATTTGGCCATGCAATATTGGCATGCCCAAGTATTGTCCGAGCTCGTTTGTGCTTTTAAATCCCAGGTTTGCAGATAGTTGTGTTTTTACATTTGTAGACATATTCCATGAATAAAAGACAACCGTTTTAGTAGTGTTTATTCGTTGACCTGATTTGACGCAAAAATCCTCCATCAGTTACCTTAGTACCCTTACTTGTGCCTTTGAGATCTCAGCAAATAATAACAGGTCGTCCGTAAAAAATAGATATAAAATAGGAGGGCTCCGATTATTGAAACAAAATGGACACCACGATCTACCTTTTACAGCTTGAACGATATCTTGTGCCAGTCTCTCAATACATAATATAAACAGGTATGGCGAGAGATGGTCACCTTATCGAAGGCTCCTCCCTGGCATAAAAGCATCTGAAGCTTCACCGTTTATTAAAATGCACATTTGGGAGGACGTCATACACTCCATAATCAGGTGGATTAATTCTGGTGAAAGTCTCGTTTAACGTAAGATGTCTTGTAAAAAATCCCAAGAGAGTATGTCATATGCTTTTTTCATCTTTAATTGCTATAAATCCCTTATGCCCATTGGTCCTTGTGTAGCGTGAATTGCTTCTTGAGCAAGGATGATGTTATTTGTGATGTTTCGTCCCGATATAAAGCTTGTTTCTTCTGGTCTGATGAGTGAGAGGACACTCCTTTCAACTAGTGAACTATTACTTTAGATATAGTTTTTTACATAACATTACATAAATTGATGGGTCAGAATAGTTGAATGGAGTCGGTCGGCTCCTTCTTCGGGATGAGCACAATAAGCGATTCATTCAATTTTGTTGGTATTTTTTGAGCTCGAAATATCCTCCTGATGAAATGGCAGAGTGAGGGACCAACCATATGCTATCATTTTTAGTAGAATAGTGAACTAAAGCTGCCTGGTCTAGGGGTCGTCATTGGCTTCATACTGAATATAGTACTTCAAATTTCCTTGTCAGTGACCGTCTCTTACATTTGTGCTAGTGCATTATCCACTATATCCAGGAACAAATTAACCCGGTCTTAAGAAAGGTTGACAGGTGTATTTGTAGTAGAGAGAGTGTGAAAATACTCTACAATATGGAGGGGTTGACTCCTTGACACTGCCGCTATCATCCATTTTACTTTCCAATGAATCCCTTTAAGGGCATCTCCAACCCATTCATCCAAAATAGAGTAGAGTTGTCTCTATTTTAAAGATGCTACAGTACTTTTCACTCTAATTTACAACTTTATTTTTCACACTAAAAAGGAATATTCTCAGCATATTCTTTTTTTATTTTGCTTGTATTTTTTAATTTAGTTCTACTGCTTTACTATTAATATTCATATATATGTATTTTAATTTAGTTTATCTTTGTTTGTAATTTGTTATGTTATTCGACTATTAATGTCAATATATTTGTGATTTACTTATTTGAAGTTTTCTAATAGATATTTTTTAAATTATTTATTTAAAATATTTGTTCATAAGTAAGTAATTATAAAGTTATAAACATATAATGAATAGTAATATAGAGATGCTACAGTGCCACATCACATCTCTCCAAAATGGAGAAAAAATCCCGATAAATTGGAGTTAATTTTGCCTCTATTTTAGTGTTTCTCTTTATTTTGCAGGTGTGTTACAAACTTTCACCTTTTCTTCCAAGGTTTCGTTTTTGTCTAGGTATGTCAACGGGCCAGGCTATATACATTTGCATATCATTATTCATTAATGAGAAATTTGTATGAAAAGTCATTAAGTTAATAGTTATAGTTAAGGATTTCAATGCAATTAATTACGAAATTTTAATTTACTTACATAATTTATTCATTATTATAAGAGAGAATTGATAAAACTACATTCATTAATTATAGAAAATTCTGTTGTGCATGAATGATTATGTAAATCATTTCAAAAAAATAAAATTTACAAAATAAGTAGCTGGATAGACTGGAGAGTGGAGACTGAGAGAGCATCATCTAATTGATTAATTGTACTTGTTGGTAAGATCGTCAACAATTTGGATCCAATCATCTGTATGTACAAACATTATATTTATTAATACAATATTAAAATAAAAACAATATTTAGTAATGTAATATTATATAAAAGGAAATTTAAAAATACCTTCATCTTCATATATTTGATCAACATGTTTGCCAATTTTTCACTTGTATGCGATGTGGGTACATAAATGAACCTATCATGAAAAAACATACCAATATGAATCATAAATTCATAAAATAATGAAAAAAGAAAATGATAACAATCTTAAAGAATATAAATTACCTCAAAAGTCTATTACATAACTTCCAATAATTATCAATATAATGTGCTATCACCGTCATGTAACCCTTTTTTTGGTTATCGGCTATCACATGTCTGTTGTTATGGCAATTCGTCCTTCAACACTCGACAATGCTCTTAATGTTTTTCTCTTCTTGTCCTCATAAATTTTGAAAATATCATTCCTCAATGTATTCTGACTTGGAACCTTAAAAGTCGGTTGCAGTGAATTAAGAAATATCATGAAACTCTTTCTTTCAACCATAGCCAATGGTAGTTCATCGCCAATAACCATATTAGCCATAAAAAATCTTGATCTATTATTGTCAAAAGTTGTTACGGTTATTTCATTCTTTCCTTTCATAAGGTTAGGGGTCAAAAATGTTTGACCTCCTAAAACCATCTTCCTTCTAGTACAT
>JAOTJB010323823.1:0-14093 GCA_027123815.1 Erythroxylum minutifolium | reverse complement strand
TTTTAAATGAAACTTAAAATTCACTTGAAAATTAAAATAGTTCTTAAATTTTTATTTAATTATGTTAATATTTAAAATTTTATAAAATAATTTTATTAGTTAAACAACAACTTATAGGCATTCGTATTATGAAAATAGTTAAGAAAATTTTACAATTAAATTGATAAATATCCTCAATGAAATAGAAAAAAAAGTTATTAACAATTTTCTAAAAAAATCAAAGTAATAGATGTTCTAAAGCATTTAAAAAAACTAATTGAGAGTATGATATAATTTACTAGGCTAAAATACATTTAATCCCTTGTGTTTATCCCTTAGTACTTTATGCCTCCCTCTACTTTAAAAATTGACCAAAGGAGTTTAGAATTCAAAAATATGTTGTTACCCCTAACATCACCACAATTATACACGATGCATTTTTTGAACAAAAATACCCTTTTAATCTTTTTGTTGACTAAAATATATTAAACCCTTATATTTTTTATTTTATTTTATTATGCCCTCTATTTCAAAAATAAAAATTATTTTAAGTATGGATTATATTTTGACCATTAATAAATAAAAAATTACTAAAAATATCATTGTCTTTACAATTGTACTTCATGACCATTAATTTATGGGAAAATTAAAAAAACAAAATTTATTTATGAAACAAAATTAAAAAAGAAATAATTACCAATAATAAAATAAAATATCACTATTTTTATGTTTCCCTTTTGTCCTGTATAACTATACATTATCTTTTTTAGGTTCTTTTTCTATTTTATAACTCATTCCTGTGCTAGGAATGGCAATGGATCGAGTTGAGCTCGAGTTGCTCCTAGCTTGACCCGACCCACTTGTTGACTGGCCTGTGGCCCGACAAGCCCGAGGTTGCCTGGCCCGTGGCCCTACCAAACCATAGGCTATTGGCCTGTGACCTGGCTCCGAGCCTGACTAGCTATAGGCAAGTCAACCTGACCTGACCCCACTTTATGTTTTTCGAAAAATTAAAATGACTATCCCGACCCAACTTAGACCGTGACTTGACTGGGCCAACCAATCTCGGTCCATGGCCCTACCTGTGGCTCGATCAACCAAATCGAGTCACATTTGCCATTCCTATTCGTTACCCACCGATTTTTATATTTTGTATTTATAATTTTATAGAGCAAAAAGGAAACGTAAAAATGGTGATATTTTATTTTATTATTGTTAATTATTTCTTTTTAAATTTTTTTCATAAATAAATTATCTTTTTTTATTTTTTCCATAAATTACGATCATGAAGTACAATTGTGAAAAGAATGATATTTTTAGTAATTTTTTTATTTATTAACGGTAAAAATGTAATAGATGGTTAAAATAATTTTATTTTTGAAATAGAGGGCATAATAAAATAAAGTTAAAAATATAGGGGCTTAATGTATTTTAGTTAATAGAAGACTAAAAGGGTATTTATGTCCAAAAATGCAACATGTATAGTTGTGGTAATGTTATCATAATACAGGGATAAAAAAGTCTTTTTGAATTCTAAGTTCCTTTGATTGGTGATCAAAGAGGGTAATAATTTCATTTTTAAAATACAGAGGGCATAACGTACCAAGGGATAAAATGCAGGGGGTTCTAAAGCATTTGAAAAAAATAATTGAGAGTATGATATAATTTACTATACTCAATTTCTTACAAGGTGTTTGGTTGGCCGAAATAAACATTTCATTCTTAATCTATTCCTGATAATAAGTTATTCCCTTGTTACAGAATATATAATCCAAGAGTCAAAGAATAAGCAAACCCATCACCTTGCCCTATCTTTATCCATTCTAAGTTTATTCCAAGTAGTTGAAAATAAAATTGAGGACATGTTGGATAAAAATATCCTTAGGGAATCAGCATAATTACTTAGCTATAATAATAATAAAAAAGTAAAAATTAAAATAATAATAATAATTATTATTATTATTGTTATTGTTGTTATTATTATTATTATTATTATTTAAAAAACCAAACTAAATAATACTTATTTCATTTCATTCATCGTCTATTTTACTCCTAAAGAATCACCATGTTATTCTTTATCTATTCTAATAGGTGAACTAAATACCCTATTAATGGAGTATTTTTACTATTTTTTCATTACGTTCTTGAACATTAATAATTTTTTAATTAATTCCTTTTTGTTAACGGAATCACAAATGTTATGTGTTATGTTAACGAAATGACGATATGACATGCACATATGAGATACGTTAACACTATACCATATGAGATACATTAACATATAGTGACACACGAAATAATTTAGGTCCTACAAAATTGACATACATGTATCATTAATAAATCATCTTATTTGATTAGAAAATTATTAATAATAGAAAGAGTTAAATGATAAATTATCAAATCAATCCAATTACTTATTTTTTATTATTTTGTATAAGTTCAAATATCAGAGATATACTTAAAATATGAATAAATATCAATAAATCATACAACAGAAAAATAACATTATATTAGTGAATGTAAGTTATACATATAAAACGATCATAAACTTATAGATGGTATTAAATACATATAATCATAAATTGTTATTAGTAAATATGAGGTTTTGAATATGAAATTAACATCTTTTACTTTTCGACATTAGATCTACCTTCATAAAAATCACTATTACAACAACAACAACTTCAGTATATAAGACTTCCCATTTTGTAAGGATTGGGGAGGAACATCAATTGTACGTAAAATTCGCCTTGTATTTTATAAAAAAGATATTTTTGTCATTCGAACTTGTAACCTTTTGATCACAAAGGAGTAAGGCTCACCCTCTTTATAAAAATCACTCTTAAGGGAACATAATCACTTTCAAATATTACATTCAAATAATTAAGTTTATTAGTAGCATATTCATAATCCAACATTGTTCTTTAAAAAACATACTTCTATCACATTTAATCTGTTAATATTTAAATCATGACAAACTGATAACATGTGTGGTCAAAGGGAAATGAAGTGTTTGAAGATGAGGGACAAAACTGAGATAAGTTAACTTATAATTTACACTCTCTAATATAGCAATACTTATTATCATATGATTAATTAATCCTTATTGTTACTTTCGGCATGCTTATCAAATCCGAAATCATGCAAAATAATAAAGAATGATAATTAGATTAATTTTAAAAACTCGTTTATTTATGAATTCTTCCTATTGTTAATAGTTTTTATCAAATATTTCAAATTAAAATAAGAAGAATTATTAATAACATATATAACAGTATAAATAAATTGATTAAAAATATTAACAAGATTGTCTAATACTATGTTAACATTATAATGACTTGCCACGCATATATAATATTTGTAGGATTTATACTAATATTTTATATATGTATTTCACATTATTATGATATTTACGTGACATATCATATTTATGTTTTTTTATTAATAAGGTTAACAAAAAGAATTTAATTATAAAAATTAATAATAAAATTAATTTAAAAAGATGATAAAAATACTCTATTAAAAAGTGAGATATTAATAGAATGACATAAAATATGGTAATCTTAAATCAATTTTTGGACATGACTTGACATAGCGAAAACAAATAAAATTCGAATCCAAGAATTGTGAATAAAAATTTTTAAAGAGAAAATACATTTTATCGATAGAAAGTTATGTTAATCTCTTTTAAAAAGTTGTTTAAATAGGTTTACTTAAACTCTAATTCATCTTCGGAAGAATTAAAAAAATAAAAAACTCTAATCATTTTGAGAAGACTTCTCAAAGAAATAGGAAATTTTAATTTATTTTAAGAAAACTTCCAAAATAAATAGGAAATTCTAATTTATTTTAGAAAATTTTTTAGACAAAGAAGGAAAGAAATCAAAGAGATTAAGTAAACTTTCAAATAAGAAACAAATAAAACAAAGTAGGAAATTATTCAAAACTCTCACAAAGTAGATAAATTGTGATCACGTATTAGTCAATATTTTATTTTGTTCAATTTGAAAGAAATCCAAATAAGAATGTTGGATAAGGCATAATCATGAATTGGTCAATATATCGCCTAAAAAGAAAAGAATTTAGAGAGGAATGTTGGATAAGACAAGATTGCTTGCTAGTGAATATCTCGATCTGTCTAATAAATCAAATGTCTTATCATTCACTCCCATTTATCAAAGAACTCAATCACAACATATTCAAGCCTTGTATCATGAAAGTAACATAAAAGATCAACATTATATTATTCATCCGTACAGGTGGTTCAATAACATAGGCAATGTCATTGATTTTTCTTTTAATTATGAACAAACCATACTTTTGTTGTTCTAGATTATGATGACGTCCACCAGTTTAATTCTTGCTTAAAAAAACCATAACTTCATCTCCAAATGAAATACTTAAGCTCTCATATATAGATCAACCTTCTTATTAGCTCTTTCAATTTTTTTTGTTTTACCTTTACTTAAATCTCTTGTACTTTTTCGTCTAACTTTGCAACACTAGGAGAAATAATAGAAGATTTAGTCAATTTAACAAGATCAAGAAGAGATTACATACATCGGGGTAAACCACAAAAAATAGCAATCAGCCAAAGAGCAAATTAGATACTTTAGGGTAAACCACAAAAAATAGCAATCAGGCAATGAAACTATGTATGTTGTGGTATCCTTGAGTATTGTTGATTTTACGTATGAACTTAGGCTTGTTTGACTTTTATCAATATCGTTGGTCCTATCACCTATCCTCTTCCAAAGTATAAATCTAACAAGGTTGTGTCTAGCTGAGAGGCGTTAATACAAACTTAAAGCTAAGAGAAATAAAAATGGATACATTACATTATATGCATCAATTCCCCACTATCTTTTATAGGGGACTATCGTACCATAATAAATGGCCAAGTTGCTTGCTGTTGAAAAATCTATTTTTATAATTAATACAAAGTTACGTTTAATAGATTTTAGTAAAATTAAAATTTTGAATACATAAAAATGAATTACTCAATAAAATACAAATTGATTATTATAAATGCGCATATGTATATAAAAAGAAGTTATTAGAGAAATCTCCCATAAGTTAAAGAATACTTATTAAGAAGGATTGGCCTAAAATATTTAGTTAATATTTATGTGAACTATGCGTAAAATATAATTATTTAAGTAAAACTCCTATCAATTCTAAATTTTAATACATTGAATTAGATTCTTTAATTTTAAAGTTAATTAGTTTAAAGTAAAATTTAAACTATTGATTGTCCACAATTATTTTAAATAAAAAATCTTAAATGAAACTTAAAATTCACTTGAAAATTAAAATAGTTCTTAAATTTTTATTTATTTATGTTAATGTTTAAATTTTATAAAATAATTTTGTTTGTTAAACAATGACTAATAGTTATTCGTACTATGAAAATATTCAAGATAATTTTACAATAAAATTGATAAATATCCTCAATGAAATAAAAAATGTTATTAATGATTTTCTAAAAAAATCAAGGTAATAGATGTTCTAAAGCATTTAAAAAAACTAATTGAGGGTATGATAGATCTTACTATACTCAATTTCTTAATGGAGCATTTCTACTATTTTTTAATTAAGTTCTTAGATATTAATAATTTTTTATTAATTTCTTTTTGTTAACGGAAACACAAACATAAATGAACTGGTGATGTGACATGTGCAGATGAGATATGTTAACATATAGCGACATTAACATCTTTTACTTTTTAACATTAGATCTACTTTCATAACAATCACTACTGCAACAACAACAACCTCGGTGCATAAGGCTCACCATTTTGCAAGGGTTAGAGGAAGGACATCAATTGGATGCAGCTTTCTCTTTGCATTTGACAAAGAAATTATTTTCATAACTCGAACCTGTGACTTTTTGGTTATAAAAGAATAAGGCTCAACCTCTTTATAAAATCACTCTTAAGGAAATATAATCACTTTCAAATATTACATTCAAATAATTAAGTTTATTAGGAGCGTATTTATAATCCAACATTTTTCTTTAAAAAACTATATTTCTATTCCCATATCTTTTTTTACTAAAATAAGCCTATCCTCTTTTCTCTATTCATATTCCAAAATTAAAATATTGAAACAAATCACTAATCAAAGATCGGAATATTCCGAGGACTCTTTTGACCAAATAAGTAATTATCAGTAAAATTGTTTCTTTTTTTTCTTCAAATCTAAAGAATTTACTTTATGCATAAGTTATCGATTCAGCATTGGACAAGAAAGGTTGAATTACCCATTTAAACTATTAATATTTATATAATGATAAACTGAAAACTTGTACGGTGAAAGTAAAATGAAGTGATAACTTATAATTTACACACTAATATAACAATATTTTTTATCACATGATTAATTAATCCTTATTATTAATTTAGGCATAATTATGATATATATCTGAAATCATCAAACAAAAATAATGATAGATAAATAGATTAATTTTAACAACTTTTTTTAATGAATTCTTCCTATTGTTAAAAGTTTTTATTAAATATTTCAAATTAAAATAAGAAGAATTATTATAATATACGTATAAAATTGTAAATAAATTGATTAAAAATATTAACATGATACTATGTTAACAATATAATGGCATGCCACGCATATATAATGTTTGTAGGACTTATAATATTGTGTGTATAAATAACGTGATATACTAATATTTTATATATATTTATGTCACGTTATTATCATATTGACGTGATATATTATATTTATGTTTTTTTATTAATAAGGTTAACAAAGAATTTAATTAAAATTTAATTAAAAAATGATAAAAATTCTCCATTAAAAAGTGATTTTATTAGAATGACATAAAATACGATAATCTCAAACCAATTTTAAGACAGGACTTGACATAGAAAAAGCAAACAAAATTTGAATCCTAGAATTGTGAATAAAGATTTTCAAAGAGAAAATACGTTTTATTATAGAAAGTTGTTAATCTCTTTGAAAAGTTGTTTAAATAGGTTTACTTAAACTCTAATTCATAATTAGGAAGAATTAAAAAAATAGAAAATTTTAATTCATCTTTAAAACACTTATGAAAGAAATAGGAAACTTTAATTTATTTTAAGAAGACTTCCAAAATAAATAGGAAATTCTAATTTATTTTAGAAAAATTTCTAGACAAAATAGGAAAGAAATCAAAGAAATTAAGTAAAGTTTAAAATAAGAAACAAATAAAATAAAGTAGGAAATTATTCAAAAATCTCACTGAGTAGATAATGCGTGCTCACGTAATAGTCAATATTCCATTTTGTCTAATCAGAAAGAAATCCAGATAAGAATGTTAGATAAGACATGATCATGCATTGGTCAATATATCGTCCTACCTAAAGAGAAAGAAATGTAGAGAGGAATGTTGGATAAGGCAAGATTGCTTGCTAGTGAATATCCAGTTATGGCAAAGAATTCAAATGTCTCATCATTCACCCCCACTTGTCAAAGAACTCAACCATAGCTTATTCAAGCTCTGTATCATGAAAGTAACATAAAAGATCAACAACAATATATTACCCATCTATAAAGGTAGTTCAGTAACATAGGCATTGTCATTGTTTTTTCCTTTAATTATGAACAAACCATACTTTTGTTCTAGTTTGTGATGACCTCCAACAGTTGATTTTTGCTTAAGAAAACCATAGCTTCATCTCCAACATTAAACACTTAAGCTCTCATATATGGATCAAGCTTCTCATGAGCTCTTTCATTCTCTTTTTTTTAATCTCTACTTAAATCTCTTATGCGTTTTCATCTAACTTTGCAACATTAGAAGAAAGGTTAGAAGATTTAGTCAATTTAACAAGATCAAAAGCATATTAGATACTTTGGGGTAAACCACAAAAAATAGCAATAAGCCAATGACACTATAGACTACATTGTTGTTGGAAAATTCGTCTCATATAATCGAGAAATTCCAAAATTTTGGTTTGTCGATGTATATGCATCTTATCAAATTACTCAAAGTCCTATCCACTACCTCCATTTGGCCATTGTTTTGTAAGTCTGCAGTACTACTATACTTAAGAGAATAATCAAACAATCCCTATAAGGTCCTTGAAAAGTGACTTAAAAACTTGTGTCATGATTATAAGTAATGGATTTAGGAATATTATAGAGTCATACCACTTCTCTAAAAAATAGCTTGGCAACCACTGTAGCATCTGTCATCTTCTTACAAAGGATAAATTGTGTCATTTTAGAAAATCTATCCACAACCATAAAAATAAAATCTATACCTCTTTGTATTATTAGAAGCCTCAATGCGAAATCCATGGACAAATCATCCTAAATAACATTAGAAACTGACAATAATATATACAAACTAGCATTTAAAGCATGTCCTTTATAAGCCTGACAAACTTGGCACCTCTCCATAATAGTCACAATGTCTCTTCTCATAATCAGCTAATAATTTCTCTTTCTCACTTCTTCAAGAGTCTTTTATCTACTAAGGTGACTAACTGAGGCTCCCCTTTGTAATTCTCTAATTGCCTTCTCATTGAGTGAAGTTCTTAGAAGACAAAGTTAATTTCCTTTCATAAAAAAGCCATAATGTATATAGAAATCATCATGAGAATTTTTCAACGAACACAAGTCTCATATCTCTCTAAAATCTCTATCACTCTTATATAAATTCTTCAAATACTTAAGACCCTCAACCTCCATACTCAAGGTCTTCATTATACCCACCTTTCTACTTAATGCATTAGCAACCACATTATTCTTCTCGTTTTTATGCATAAATTCATATGGGAACTTGTCAATAAAAGTTGACCACCTAGTATGCATCTTCATTCTCAATTGCCTTTAACTTTCTAAACACTTCAAAGCTTAATGATCAATGTACAAAATAAATGCTCTCCTAGTAAATAATGTTACCATATCTTCAAAGTTCTCACAAAATCATAAAATTTTTATTTGTGGGTGTAAATAATGCATACTAGCTCATACTCTCTCTATTATGCCCCTTCCTAATCATCTCCTTTACTTTCTCCATCAAGATTTCATTTTCTATTGGACTTATACACCAGTGAGGTAAGTTAGCTAAACTAGCCTCAATAACTAAATCAATGTAATGTTGGACATCTTTTATGGGAGGTAATCCATTAGGTAACTCACTGGGTATTACATCCCCAACTTCTTTTAAGATTGGTTGCATTTTTAAAAGAGTCTCATCTTCTCTCTTTTTACTCTCTCCTTCCCCTTTCACTATCAACAAGTGTACCTCCCTTATTTCTTTCATCTCATCAACAAAACTTCTCCTATTATTTTCCAATTCTAAGAATGGTTTCTTTGTCCCATTAGATTCCCCTACTCTTTTTTCACTTATGAGTACCAAGTTATACTTCACACCATTATTCACAAATTGATAAATATTCTTCCTTCCTAAGTGATATGCATCAATATTATATTGTCATTGTCTACCAAAAAATTTTTGAAATATCCATATCAACAACATCACAATAATGTCCATATGATTGTTTACCAATAGGAAATGGTATCTTATACCTTTTTGTGACATGTATATCACTGATGTTTGTAATCTATCTGATATTGTATGGTTCAGGCTTAGACTCGATTGATAACTTTAATTTCTTGACCACCAATGTACTAATGAGATTCTTTTGGCTACCGTAGTCAATGATCATCTCATAAAGATTTTCTTGTACCATGCCTCTAGTGCAAAACAATTAGTATCATTGTCAATATTTATACTTCTTTTTAGAAATTATTAATCTTCTAATAAATACAACAAAACCATCTTCTTCTCCTTTAGGATGTTCACAATCTTCCCCATCTAATCTAGACTCTTTTTCCTCAGTATCTCTAGCTACCTACTCCACTTTGTTATCAAAACTTTGCCTCGGACATCATTAAAATGTTGGCTTGGTTCCCCACATTTAAAGAAATTTAAAGGAACATATTTTGCATAAGGGTTGGCAAGTTTAGTAGTTGGTGTAACTTGTTTGCTAAAATTTCTGCCATTGTTATTTCCCTTTATGTAATTAGCACATGTTGGAGTGAAGCTAACAACTTCTTTTCCTTTTTCACTTATCATTGTCTCATTATTCCACATTCTCGTATAATCTCCTGACATCTTATCGGTCAACATCTTGGCCCTTATAGCCAAATTCTTTACATCATAAACATTTAAGGCCATTTGAATCAAAATTTATCCCAAATTGTTGGGTTGAAACCTCTCATATATCGAGTAACTTGTTGTTGTTTGCTTTGTGTCAAATTATTTTGAGTTACCAATCTCAGAAACTCAACAATATACTCGTAAATAGTTTTAATCCCTTGAATATAGATGTAATAAGCATCAAACAAATAACACTTATAATCTAGAGGCAAAATTTGTCTCCTTAACAATTGTTTCATCCTTGCCTAAATAGACACTAAATCACGGCCGCCTTTTAACCTACTCTCCTTTAATTGATTCCACCAAATATCAGCTCCTCCTTTAAGTTGATAAGTAATTAACTTTACTTTCCTCTCATATGGAATTTCAGTATTATAAAAGAATCCTTTTACTTCTTCTAATCATTCTAAAAAGGCTTATGTATCAAGTTCACCACTAAAGAAAGGAATATATTTACCTTTAGTCTATACTCATGGTCACTCCAACCTTGTCTATGATGATCTCCTCTTGAGATGGTTTTTTTTTTCATTATCGCTGGAATCGACAACTCTCATTAAATATCTGGAATTTGAGGTTGTGCAGAGGTAACTTTCTCGTCAACTATTTCTCCAAATCTCTTGTTATCGTCACCTCTCATAAACGTCTACAGTTTTCATATGATTGTAACCAATTGTTGTTCCATATTATGAATAATTCTCTTGTATTATTTGATTCTTCTATAAACATCAGATAATCCTTGAATGTCATCATTAGGATTATTTTTCATTGTCAGAAGGAACAAGCTCTCTGAGATTCAAAGTTCTGATACTACCTAACACAGTGAAAAAGATAAATAAACATGATTTCAATTCATAAATTGAAAGAAAAAAATTCTCAAAGAGAAGATAAATTTTATTGATAGAGAGTTATCTTAATCTCTCTGAAAAGTTGTTTGAATAGGTTTATATAAACCCTAATTCGTCTTAGGAAGAATTATAAACAAAATAGGAAATTTTAATTCATCTTAAGAAGAATTGTAAAAGAAATAGGAAACTCTAATTTTCCTTAGGAAGACTTCTAAAAGAAATAAAAAGCCTTAATTTATTTTAGGAAGACTTCTGGACAATCTAAACTTATAAAAGAAATAGAAAATTTTAATTAGGGATGGCAAAATCGGTTTGACCTGCTTTCATCTCCTGTTGATCCTACCTGTGGCTAGCCCGTCATTTTGGAAATTTTTATCTTACAAAAATAAATGGTGAGTCGAGCCCACCTGGCCTGCCTGTGGCCTCTCTGGCCATAGCCCAGGTCACAGGCCGGTAAGCCCGCGCAAGCCATGGGCCACCATGATCCTAGGTGGGCTGGGCCAGATGGAGGGTGACCCAAGCTTAGCCTTGCCCATTGACATTCCTAACTTTAATTTATTTTAGGAAGACTTCTGGACAATCTAAAAAAAGAAACAAAGAGATTGGGTAAAGTTTGAAAGAAGAAACAAATAAAATAAAGTAGGAAATTATTTAAAAATTTTACAGAGAAGGACGTTGGATAAGGCATGATCACGTGCTATTTAATATTCCATTCTACCCAATTTGAAATTTCAGAGAAGAATATTGGATAAGGTGTGATCATATGCTAGTCAATGTATCATTTTGCCCAAAGTGAAAGAAATACAAAAAGGAATATTAGGTAAAGTAAGATCATGTGTTATTAAATATCCCATTATGTCTAAGAATTCAAATGCCTCATCATTAAAGAATTTTATGCTTTTGTGAGAGCTTTGAAGATGTGGGAACATTATTTAGGTGGGGAAGCATTTATTTTATAATCATCAAGCTTTGAAGTATTTGGGAAGTCAAAGGCAATTGAGAATGAATATGCATAATATATGGTAAGTTTTTATAGGCAAGTCCCTATATAAATATATGCACAAGAAGGGGAAGAATGATGTGGTTGCTGATGCATTAAGTAAAAGGGTGGCTATATCGAAGATTTTGAGTATAAAGGTTGAGGGTCTTGAGTATTTGAAGGAGTTATATGAGAGTAATGGAAATTTTTATTTATTTTTAGTGAAAAAGTCTTATGATGATGTCTATGTATATGATTGGTTTTTACGAAAGGAAATTAACTGTGTCTTCAAAGAACTTCACTTAGGCAGAAGATGATTACAAAATTGCATGAGGAAGGCTTAGTTGATTACCTTGGTAGAGACAAGACTCTTAAAGAGGTGAGAAAGAGATATTATTGGCCAAAGATGAGGAGATACATTGTTACTATTATGGAGATGTGCCAAATTTGTCAAGTTTATAAGGGATATGCTTCAAATGCTCGTTTATACATGTCATTGTCAGTTCCTAATGCTATTTAAGAGGATTTGTTGATAGATTTCATATTGGCGCTTCTAAGAACACAAAGAGGTGTAGATTCTATCTTTGTGGTTGTGAAAAAGTTTTCTAAAATGACATAATTTATCCCTTGTAATTAGATGGCAGATGTTACAGTGATTGCCAAGGTATTCTTTAGAGAAGTGTTGTGACTCTATGATGTTCCTAAATCCATCACTTTTGATTGTGACACCAAAATTTTGGGTAACTTTTGGCAAACCTTATGATGGTTATTTGATTCTTCTCTTAAATATAGTAGCACTAAACACCCAAAAATAGATGGCCAGATAAAGTTAGTGAAGTAAACCTTGGATAATTTGGTAAGATATATATGCCTGAAAAACCAAAAATTTTAGACTTCTTGATTGTACAAACTGAATTTGTCTACAACAATATAGCTTATGGTGCCATTGGGCGATCTTCATTTTCTTTGGTTTACATAAAGCACCTAATCATGCTCTTAATCTTATTAAATTGTCTAAATCTTCTAACATTTCTCCTAGTGTTACAAAGTTAGCAAAAAAGGTACAAGAGATTCAAATAGAGGTGAAAAAGACGATTGAGAGAGCTAATGAGAAGTACCAGGCTAAGGTTGATCTGCATAGGAGAGCTTAAGCTTTTATTGCTGGAGATAAAGTTATGGTTTTTTTGAGAAAAAATTGAATGGTTGGAGATAATCATAAACTACAACAAAAGAAATATGGTTCGTTTAGAATTAAAAGAAAAATTAATGATAATGCTGACATTAACTACCTTTATGGATGGGCAACATCTCTCCAACTTTCAGTGTTGCTGATCTTTCGCCCTACTTTTATGATACAAAACTTAGATACATTGACAATAAGTCACGGTCGAGTTCTTTGACAAGTGAGAGTGAATTGTGAGGCATTTGAATTATAGGATAGAATGAGATATTCACTAGCACGTCATCTTACCTTATCTAATATTAACCTCTGCATTTCTTTCTCTTTAGACAGAATGGTACATTGGCTAGCAAGTGATCACGTCTTATCTAATATTCTTCTCTAGATTTCTTTCTAATTAGGCATAATTGAATATTGACTAGATTGATGTCACGATTTATCTAACATCCTTTTTTGCAAATTTTTAAATAATTTCTTATTTTATTTTAATTGTTTCTTATTTCAAACTTTATTCAATCTCTTTGATTCTTTTCTTATTTGGTCTAGAAGTCTTCCTAAGATAAATTAAAGTTTCCAATTTCTTTTGGAAGTCTTCTAAAGATAAATTAGAGTTTCTTATTTCTTTTAAAAGCATTCCTAAGATGAATTAGAAAGTTTTATTTTGTTTAGAATTTTTCCTAAGCTAAATTAGGGTTTATAAACTATTTTAACAACTTTTGAGAGAGATTAAATTAATTCTTCCTTTCGAGAGAGATTAAATTAATTCTTCCTCAATAATTTTTTCTTTTTAATATTTTTCTTATAATTCTTAAATTAGAATTATCTTTGTTTATCTTGTTTTACTGCGTCATAACTGTAGCACCCCATTACCCTAGAGTACGTACCGGAACGCCCGTAGGTCATTCCGACACATAACCTAAGATAATGGAGCGCTAC
>JAOTJB010323758.1:0-14100 GCA_027123815.1 Erythroxylum minutifolium | reverse complement strand
CATCTTCTATTTATGGTTTTATTAATTGATAAATGTTTAGCATTATGAATTTCATTTATAGTGCCATAATTATTGATGTGCTATAGACTGAATACTATAACTAACGTTATGGTGGATTTTGATTTTTAGGATTTTAATTTGAATTTATTTTAGGGAACAAATGCTTTATTTTTTTAAGATTATATTTTATTTTTTAATGCATGTTAAGATTGGCCATCTCAATAATTATTTCGATTATTGCTTATCCTCAAGTAAACAAAACAACAATCACAAAACACGCAATGCAGTAATGAGACAATGACTCCAACTTCATAAAATAAATTTAATTTAAAGCAAAACTTCAAGTTATATCAAATCATTAGCATGCAAGATTTGTGTCTAGGGGCTTTGAACTAAGCATACAGCTTAATCCAAATCCAAGTGCTAATTTATTTACCCTTTTCAATTGCCCACATACATTAATAATTTTTTTGTCATTCAGACTCTGTAATTATTCCTAAGTACGTTTTCATGAAAAGTCAAGCTATTACAAGTTCGACAGGTTTTTATTAGAAAATTTTTAATAATATTTTATTTATTTATTTAAACAGGAACTTAGTCTTTTACTCGAAGGCAAATATTTGTGATGAATGTCGAGACGGTCACTCAACTAAGTTATTTTTATTAACTGCTTAGTTGAAACGTCATTATAGCTTTTTGACGCGGAGGCACACATTCGTGATAAATATCGATCTGATTACTCAGCTATATCATGTTCTCAACTGGCTACTAGTTCTATTCATAACCCAAAGGCTAGCGGAATAGTTATTTTTTTGGTAACATAGATTTTTTTACTTTGTTTCTTAAGCTATTCGTTTCCACAAAAAATACTAGTAAAGCTACTTAATTTAAAAAGCCTCAAATTATGAATGAATGTGACAATTTAAAGGGTGACAAACTTGCACTAAATTCTAATTAAGCTGCATATTTAGCCAAATACCCCAATTCACTAATTTTACGAGCTAATGATTCTACACAACCTAATAAACTATGTTTAAAATTAAATCAATTTCAATCCTTCTAAGCTATTGACATATTGACGCAATTCACAAAATGCAACCTAACACTATCATACGTTATGCAAAATTCACACAAAACACATAACTATCCCCACACTTCAACAATACATTGTCCTCAATGTGAGAAGGGGGTAAACGAATACATAAGGAAAGAAGAAACATAAATTAAAGTAAAACAAAGATAAAAATGAGGGCTAAATTGAAAAAGAAAGAAAGGGGTTAAACTAAGTCTTATGGTGATGGAGGTGGGGATGGTGTTGGAGGTGGCAATTGAATACCTTGAGCCTTAAAATAGCGATGGATTTGACGTATGTCCCAGCTTTGACATCGTTGAGTTCGGGCCATCTCCTTCATCATTCTGGAGTTCTCTGCAAGTATATCTGTAATTACCTTGTTGTTTGTGGAGATTGTATCCACGACTTTCTTCCAGCCCAGTTCTTCTATTTCTTCTTCCTCCTCTGACTCTTCACTCGTCAAGTCCTCTTCTGCCTGCTAAGGCGGTGCTATACTCTAACTCCCCTGACTAGCCCTGATCTTAACATGCGTCTTTTGACTAATATCCTGTAGTTCTATGTTATGGGACTTAAGGATTTTAACACGCCATAGATAATGACGATTAAGGAAATCTGGAAGATAGACAGTTAACCCACTATAGTCCATGCCATAATACTCAGCAATGGAGGAAACTAAGTATCCCATACCTAAATTGTTGCTCCTCTTGCGCGGAGTTACAACAATAGCGTTAAGCATATGTGTGGAGGTGCGCATTGGAATGTTGTGGTCTATGCATCACAACATGAAGAGTTCCTTTGTTAAACACTTGTTGATTTTTGATTTATCAAAAACTAGTTGACACATGAATTTGTGCAATAACAAGTGCTCGTGGGTCCATATTATGTTTTTGTGGGCATTTTTGGCATCAAATTACTCTAATTTAGTGAGCTCATTTTAATAGCGAGAAGCACAAAAATCATCGTGCTGATCAGTAATGGAAGATTCGGGGAACCCACACATATCACACATAATTTCAATATTTAGTTCATAGGCTTGTCCCCTCAACCTAAACCACATTTCTCTAGGGTTCCTAGGTTTATAGGAAAAGGAAGTAAAGAATTCTAGGGTGAGCTCCTGATAAACAGGAAATTGGAAGTGCATGAATTTTGCCCACTGAATTCTTTCTGTTGAGTTCTCTACCCCTTCACACAGTTCTAGCCTATCAAGTGTATGAAAATCAAAATATTTAGGGACTATAATTTGTTTAGAATTGAGGGATTGAAAATAAATACCTTCCTCCTCTGTGTAGATCGGGAAAGGTGCTCCAAAGTTCACTACTCTATTCCTTCTCCCTTATCCCAAGGTTTGGTTTTCCTGATGATTGATCCTGCCTATCTTATTGCTTAATGCATAGCATATTGGCCTCTTAGTAGGTAGAAGTTAGAAGAATTTTGGAAGTTTAAAGTTTGGTAGAGAGAAGTGAGAGTGTTTGGAGGTTTCAAATCTATAGAGGTAAAGTAAAAATGAAAGTAAGTGAAAAATGAAGTTAGAACTTAGTATATTGGTGGTTGGAGGGTAAAATGGTAAAATTTTACTTAATAAATCACATGTCCCTAAACTTGGTGATGATTTTCTGATATGGATAAGTTTTAATAATTAACCTTGATATTCCACAAGCACACGGTTCATTTTTATAGTACCTAAGGTGTCGATCCCACAAGGAGGGATAATCTAATCCTAAAATCTAAGGCCAAAGACAATTCACAATAATTCAAAATACAATTAAACTAAGGCAAGAAATTATTACCATCACGCATTAAGTGTCAAGAATAAATTGCGAAACGATTAATAAAATAGCAATTGCAACACCCAATCAAGAACAACACCCAATCAAGAATTAACCTAAGGAACTACCAATTGAGAGAAAGGGAAATTTTATCTATCTTTAATGCTAATCTAATTGATTATGACTTACTGGATTATTGGTTTTATACAGTCCTAGGGTTGATTACTCTCTCTCGAGTTATAACGATTAACCCTAATTTATAAACTCTAATCAGATTATGGGAATTGTAATCTCTCGATTAAATATCTATCCAAAACCATCGAGAACCTATGCAAGATCTCTCTTTTCACAATTTATTAAATTACCTAACTCTTGTTAGCCTAATTTTATAATTTTTTACTCAGTTTATCCTCTCAGTTTATCATCGAATTATGTAAGTACAGGAATTAAATCACAAAAAATCGAGAAAAAAAACAAATAATCAAATTTCATTAAATCAAATATAAAACAACCTGAAAGTGAGTTTAGACATCCTCAACATTCATACAATCTTATCATCAATGGCTATCCCAATTCTATATAATAATAAAATGGAAAATTAACCGAAAATAAGATTGGAATTTATGATGGGGGCAGTAATGGCGGTAAACCTCCTGTTCTGGGAAATACTTCGCGTAGGCTTCTTCTCTACGTCTCTCTTCCTTGTTCTCTTTCTCAATCTCTCGATGAACTCTCTCTAGGGTTTCTTAATGGAGGCTGATGCAAAAGCTCTCTTTGCTCCTTTGTCTTCTTCTTTAAATAATTTTTGTGCTTTGAGCAGCTCTAAGGTTTTTTAGGGTAAAAAAAGTCTGAAAAATCCCTCAAAACTTGACGTTTTTTCTTATTTACGTGTCTGGCCGATGCAGGCCACGATTATGGCCTGCTCTATCACGGCCGTGGCAATCAGGCCATGATCGTGGGCAGAGTCTTAAACTTCTGTCACGATCGTGGCATATTAGGCTATCTCTAGTGGCCTATATGCCATATGCCACGATTGTGGGGCGTTGTTTCGACCCAAGTGTCTCCGAAACTTTCTCCATTCTTTGATATTGACCATGAAACACTAACAAACACATCACAGTACCTCAAAGACATAATAATTAAGCTCAAAGACTTGAATAACCTATAAAAAACACTTAAATACAATTAATTAACAAACTAACACAATTTTAGACTAAACATATACTAAACAATTAAATTAAAACTTAAATACATAACAAACTAAGCCCTAAAATATGATGCAATTCACATTTATCAATTACCATTCACAAATAGTTAACGAATCACTAAAAGTTTAATTTATGATTAGCGAAGAATGACTAAGCCCAAAGCTATTAGTTGGTCAAATTAGAACTTTTCATAAAATGTTATACATTTTTACTTCACATAAACGACCAATTATAGGAATAGATAATTATGCATCCATAACTATTGGGTATTGACTGCATTAGGAAAGTCTTGATCCGATATTATAATTTCATTTTTGCATTAAAAGGTCAAATTATATAGTTCTAGTCAAAAGAAATCATATGCTTTAATATCATTATCATTGATTAATTTGCTTAATTTTAGGTTGGTCTTATTTTTCATACTAACCATGTATCTTTGAAATATTGTTAGAGCATTGTCATTAAAAGTTTTAAAAGAACCTATGAAAGTTGTTTTCTTTTGATCTTCTACATTATCATACTTAAATTATATCTTTGTATAGCTATAAAAAATATTAATAAGATTTACAAGTTAAACGTTATAACATTTGATCAATATATAGTACGAAAAAACAATTGATTTTTTTACTATTGTGTTCAGTTTGCATTGATCAAAGCATAAACACCATCCACTTTTGAATTCTTTTTAGGACAATCTCATTGTTATGATTCCTTATTATTTGGATTAGTCTCATTTGAAATGAAAAATTAGGTAAATATAATAGAATAGAAAGAGTATACGTAAAGAAAAAAGGGGAATAAGGTGTAAATGTTAGAGAAGAGGACTATAGTGAGGGATAGAGATAGGGAAGATATATAGGGGAGAGACAGAGAGAAAGAGAGAGTGATAGAGAGAGGGATGGAATATAGATTGTTAGTAGAAAATATTTATATCCATTGATAATGGTTATATAGGAAATGAAAAGATAAAAAGTAACAAATGTTAATAATGGTAACAATGATAAAGTTTAATAGTCATGCAAATATGAGGATAAGCCATGTCACTTTCAAATGTTTAGGAGACATCCTCAATGATTATCTTCTACTTTTGGATTTGTTATGTATCAAAAGCATTCCCTTAAAAGTACCTTGTCCACAAGGTTCAGGTGTGGATATCGTTCTTGAAGTTTAAACAATAACTTTTAAGTGGATTGTTCTTATAAACCTAACCACTTTATGCGAACTTATGTCATAGATTTGTTATGCCTCTTAACCAGCCTTCATTCCAAAATAGTTACAGGTACCCTTTCTTTTATACCTTGCTTTGATGGTAGTATTAGTGACACAGTGTTGGTGGGAGAAACATACCTTTTAAGTTGTGCTATATGAAAGACGTCACATATAAGCATTAAAGGAGGAATAATTTATGCCACTTATCCCACCTTATATATAGTTTTGAAGGGACTATAAATTCTTAAGGGTAACTTCTAATTAGGTCACCTCACAAAGGTTCCTTATCTATAAGGATGGAGCTTGACAAACACTATGTTGCCAATAACAAATTCCTCTCTATTATCTTTTTGTTAGTTTGAAGATGCATTCTCTTTTGAGCCCTTTGTAAATGAAATTTGATCACCTGAATGATTGTTGTTTTATCTTAAAAATTTTATCAATCACCGTAAATTTTTAATCTTTAATGAGGTAAGGGACATATGTAGGTGGGAGATAGTCATATAACACTTTAAAGGGAGTGGTGATAATTAAAGAGTAGGTGTAGTTATACCACTATTCTGTCAGTGGAAGTCGTTGATTCTATTTGTTGGGATAATCTCCTATCATGAACCACAGATAAGTTTCCAAAGAGAAGTTGAGGACTTTAACTTGTCTATCTGTTTGGGGATGGTAAGTTGAGGAGAAATCTAACCTTGCCCCTAGAGCTTGTAAAATTCTTACAAAAAATGAATTAGGAATAACAAACCTTAATCATTTGTTATAGTCTTTGACATGCCATGTAATTAAACATATTAAAGTGGAAAATGTAGTATACTATCTTTACCAAATAGGGATGCTTGAATTTTAAAAAATGTGCATATTTACTAAACCTTTCGATAACTACTAAATGGAGCATTGATTAGAAATAAGGAGTCCTTTGATGAAATTGATATGAATATCAATCTAGCAACCATTAGGAATGTGCAATGGTTGAGTGACCTAATTTGAGGGATGATTTCATATTTCTTAACCTGACTTATTTGGAAATTACTTTTATAGTTTTGAATGTCCTTTTATATATGTTTCTAATAAAATATTCTTGTAACTTTTTTATGGTTACCATTAACCCTAAGAGACCTCACATTGAACTTTCATATACTAAGGATATAATACAAGTTCTCAAGTGTTATCATGTCCATCTACCGTTTGACCCTTCCATTTTAGAATTCTATCAATCCATTAATAAGAGCTAAAACTTAATTTTCTCTTAGTTAACTTGCTTATCAAGTCCTTAACATTAGAAGCATTATCCTAGTTGCTTTTTATTTCTTCCAACAAATGAGTTTAAAATTGGGAGAGTGCCAATGTACTAAGCTCAACAATAGAGACTTGAGATAAGTAGGAATGGCTGTAGCTTGAGCCAGAATCAAGATAGCCTAAAAAGGTTTTAATTATCGAGCTCAGGATAGGGGGCTTGAGCTCGATCAATCTTGTCTAACATGAAGTTCGATCAGGCTTGGACAGGATTTTATAAAATTAATTAAATAAGTGATTTTAATTAAAGAGATCTTTTTTCTTTTAGTTAAAGAGCTATAAGATTCTTATTTTAGAGCTAAAGATATCACAAATTAGCTTATCAAACTCTTGAAGTGGTGGAAACCAACTTAAGGAAAGCTAATAGCAAGAGACATAAAGGCATACAACTGCTTGAATGAAAAATCACAATTGTTTCTCTTATTCACATAATGAAGCATAAATTCGTATAATGAGTATTCAAAAACAAGGTAAATGAAAAGAGGAAAAGAAATTAATTGATCTTGGATATCTTGAACTGTGGAGTTGTACTAAAAAGCGAGGAGGCTAGTGTGTGGTGAATGGACACTGGAGGCCTAGAATAAAACGTGGGCCAAGAAGGAGTAAATGGGTGGCCACCTATGCCTAGAGTGGAGGCTGGAGTTATGGTCTTATCCTGTAGATTGTAAAGCACAGTGTGCTATGTGTAGAGCGTAGAGTGACATTGTAGATTAATTAATCTATAGTTTCTATAGAACTCTTTTAAAATAATAACCTAGAAGACATAATAGAAGCATTTGAAACAACTTTTTGGGGTGAGTTCTAATACTTGAGCTTGAGCCCAACCTGATACCTAAATTTTTTTAAAAAATCAGGCCTAGGTATACTTACCATTCTTAGGGATAAGGCATTAACTAATTAGTTTTCTTTCTCCTTTCTGTACTTGATTTCAAATTCGTGCCCTAGTAATTTAAGAAGCCACACCTATTGAAAAGGCGTAAACTTCCTTTGCTCCAATAAAAACTTCATGCTTTTATTATCCGTATAAATTATGAAATGCCTTCAGTTTAAATATTGATGTTAATACCTCACTAACATTACAATAGCGAGGAACTCTTTCTCATAAGTAGATAACCATTAGTGTTTGGGAGAGAGGGTTTGCTCACAAAAGCTATAGGATGTCCTTTTGACTTAATACTACCTTAAACCCATATTCACAAGCATTTACCTCAACTAAGAAGGGCTGGAAAAAGTTAGGCATTGCTAATACAAGGGTGTTGGTAAGTGCTGTCTACTAATTTTGGAATGCATTTTTAGCTTTGTAACTCTACTAGAAAGCATTCTTTTTAAGCAAGTTAGTTAGAGGTTAAGGATGCCAAAATGTTGGACGAAATGTTTATAGTACGCTGCCATATATAAAAGGCCCCTTAACTCTATAATGTTGGTAGGAGATGGCTAGTTAGAAATGGTCTCCACCTTTTTAGGATTTGTTGCAATCCCATCGATGAAGATGACATACCAAAGACATTTCACTCATGAAGCTCCAAATTTACACTTATGGCTTTAAGGTGAAAAATATTGATCCATAAGATATTCAAGATAACCTTTAAATGTTAAATATGATCATCAAAGGTTTCCCTACAAACAATGATGTTGTTAAAAAGGGCCAATATAAAATTCCTTAACTGCCCTTGGAATAATTCATTCGTTAAGCTCTAAAAGGTCAATGGAGTGTTAGTAACCCCAAAGGGCATCACTAGAAACTCATAGTGCCTATCATGTGTTTAAATGTGGTTTTATATACATATGATGAGTGCATCCTTATCTGATGGTAGCTGGACTTTAGGTCCAATCTAGGAAACAGGTAGCCCGATGAAGTTTACCTAGAAGCTACTTGATAAGGGGTATAGGAAATTTATCCTTAATCATATTTTTGTTCAGTTTTTGGTAATCCATATAGAGTTACAACACCTTGTTTTTTTTCCTTAACCAATACTACTAGGAGAGATAATAAACTATGACTCTATTGGATGACCCCTTAATTGAAGAGGTCTTGAATCAGTTCTTCGATGATTCTCTTCTGTAGGCTTTCATGTCTATAGGGCCTTATATTTACGAGCACCCCTTCTTTGAGAAGTATTTTGGGTCTTGCTAGTACAATCTAGTGAGTTTTACAAATAAAGAGTTGAACTCAACCAAAAGAGAAGGTAGAGTTTATTGTTGTTCCCCTTCTAAGAAGCTACTATCTAATATTAATTCTTGAAGTTGTTGGTTAATAGGGCACATCAATCTTAATGTGCAAAGTTAGCTAGCTAATTAAGGTTTGAAAAATAGTTTGGGTAAACTTGTTAGGAGTGATTGACTTTAGTTAGCTAATGGGATCCCCTTTGAGCTTGATAAGCTTACCACCCCATATAAATGTCATAGTTTGCTCCCTAATCTTGCACGTGATGTTGTTAAGAGTGGAGAGCCATTGAACATCTAAGACTAAATCACATCCTCCTAAGGCTAGTATCAAAGTGCCAGAGGAGAAGTCTACCCCTTAAAATTGTTATTCTAACTTCTTGCAGATACTCTCATAAGCTAACTAAAAATACTCCCCTTGTAGTGAACTTAAGATTCATCAATTCAGAGTAATCATAAAAACCATTTTTATTAATAATGCATTGAAAAAATTATGTTTACTTCCAATATTTATGAGTGTGTATTAAATTCCCTCTATGCACCCCCAACATTCTCATCTAATGAAAATTTCCTATAGAAGTCCCTAATATGGCTTGCAAGGATAAGAAGGGAGGTTCCTCCTCCACTTCCTCGCTTTCCACCTCTATCCTTAGTTTGGAATCCTCATCTTCTACAAGAAATATATTATATTACTTCCTACATCTATGGCTAGGTATGTACCTGTTATCAAACTAAAAGCATAATCTTTCGGCCTTTTTTTCCTTTAACTCTTTACTACTGTGTTGCTTGGTTAGTTTTAAAGGAGGTTTATAAGGGTCGGATCTGGGTTGCATTCTTTGAACGGTGGATAATATACCTTTTAAATGGTTAACATATTGTATATTGTAAGGAGATGAGATGGTTAACATATTGTATATTGTAAGGAGATGAGATACCTTCTAAATGTTTATAGCCTTTTATTTTTTTAGTTGAGGAGTAAGCTTGTTGCAGCGTTTTAGGGTTTAGCAATTTTATAGGTAGCTCTATTTCAACTTTTATCCCTTTTATAAACCACTAGATATGTCTAGTGATTTGAAGGTGAAATGAGTACATGTTGAATAAGGAATAATAGTCTCACACACTCCCTGTCTATTATAATGCCTTAAAATCTCCTATTTGCTCTTCAAAAGCCTCCTCTTCAAACCTGCGTGTGAGAGGTACTATATACTCCTTCCATATGGGTTCCTCTAGGGTCATTCAATGTCGAAGGAGGAGTTGATTCCATTCAACTGCTGCTCCCATAATCTGAGCTCCAGTTATTAATTAAGAAGAATTGCTCAACTCTAAACATCCAGTTATTAAGCTCTGTGCCATCGAAAAAAGGAAACCCCACCCAACAAGCGTTTGTAAGTGCGAAATATATGGGGTGTTCTAAGGCAGAATGGCCTATTAATGGAACCTCAATTTATGTTTATGATATTGGTGCATTTGTGATGTGAGTATGAATATGAATTCTTGAAATATTTCTTATAATTCCACTATCTTTTGCCTTTATTGAGTTTAAGCATATTGGAGTTTGAGATATTCTTCTAACACCTCTTTATACACTTCTTTAAGTTGATTTCAAAGTATTTCTTTCAACCTCTTAACTTTTTAACTGCTAGTTCCCTTTATTATGACATTGAAATTCATTATAGTGCGAACGATAATGGTTTATGTAGTGGAATCATGCTTTAATACAAGTTGATACAACAAAAAGATTAGACAGAAAGATAGGATAGGAATAAGGCATAAATGTTAGATTAGAGGATTATAATGAGGGATAGAGAGAGGATATATTATATAGAGAGAAAGAGAGAGAGAGAGAGAGAGAGAGAGAGAGAAATGGAATATAGGTTATTGATGTTCCACTCCAACTAACAATCAGTAATTGTATTCATCAATAATGGTTACATATTTTTAGGAAATCAGGACGAGATCAGAACCCAACCGTAGCAAAATAATTATGAAAACTTTTCGTATTTTGATTTCCTAAAAACCAAGATCACTTTAATTCTATAAAATGATTAACACATAATTCATAATAAAGTAGAATCTTAATTCATACCTTATTCCAAAGCTTGATCATATTCTTTTCGTATCTCCCGAACCATTTCTAAAATGATCCATATAAAACATTGTAGCTATACAAATGTCCGGCTGCTAACAGTATCCACAAAACAAGATGAGAGAACTTTGTAACTCTTATAAGGATGATTAAGAAAGAAGTGCTAGCTCCATTAGAGCTTAATACTATTTATATTAGGTTTTGGAAATTTTAGTAATTTAATTGAAATTAAATTCTAATTTCAATTAAACTTTAATTAGAATTACAAATAATTCTTATTAAATCTCAATTACGCCCAAATAAGATTCAGTATCTCGTATTGATCCTTATTTATTAATTATCTCATATTTAATCATAAAGTTTCTCAAACTTTATAATTAAGTCCAACTTGATTAAAAATATCCTTGCTTTCTTCAACATATTATTTATGTAAGAATCATTAGGTTCCCAAACATGTTGACAATGATTATAAATTACAATTATAATTCATAATCAAAATTAGATAAGGAAAAATATAACGTGTGCTAGTCTTTTTACATTTTATTAATGTCCAGTCTTAATAGAACAATAACTAGGAACAATTTAGTAATAATACATAAATGTAATATGAATCTCATAATTATAATCTCATTATAATTTTATTTGAAATGTATAATTATCCCTTGAATTTTGTCATATACATCTAAATATGTACAAGATAGAGAATACCTTTAAATTATATTATCACTAAATTACAACCAATCGATTGGCTGTAAGGCATAGACTATACATATGGAATGCAAAGATAAAAGTGATAAGCAGTAAGAATAGTAACATTGACAAATTTTAAAAGTCATGCCAATCAAAGGATAAGTGACATTGCTTTACAATGTTTGGGAGTTATACTTAGTGCTCATCTTCTTCCTCTAAATTTGCTATGTGTTAAAATAACTCTGACATCCATCAAGTGTAGAATTTCCATATTAACTACTTCCATCATCAAAGAGTTTAATCTCCTTTGTATATCTTTGATTTGTAAGCTCCCATCCTTCATGCATGCTTATAAAAAGACATTTTCCTTTTATATCTTGTATTTAATGGTTGTTTTGTGACATCAAAACATGATATTGAGCTATATTTAAACCTTCATCAATTATCATTGGAAGTGTCTCATTATCTCATAAAGATGCATACTTTAAATGGTCACGTAAAGATTTCAATTGTGTATTGATGTCTACATAATTGGAGGTAATAACTTGGTGTAAGAACGTAAAAAACTAATATTTGAAACTACATACTCGTTAGGAAATAAACGTAATGATTACGAGGCCATATTATAATGCAAGTTTGCAATATACAAGCTAAGAATCGAGTAGGAATCATTTAAAATCAATCATAAATATTCAACAAGCCTAGATTAGAAAGATTTAAGAATTAGGCAAGAATCGTCACTCAAAAAATTCTTTATCAATATTCTATATGAAATCCAAATGTCTCTCACTAGTGAAGATATTTATGCTATCTATAAGGATGCAAATTGTCTTTCAGACTTGACCAGTGATCTCAAAACAATCTCAACCATTCATCCTTTTACATGAGGAACAAGATATGGAACATAAGCACACTCACATCATTTTCCAGAGTTATGTCTACTTTTTTGGGAGTGGAAATCACTTGTGCCTTTGATTTTATGCCTACTTTCATGACAAGGTCCAGAGCTAAGGTGCTTCAACAAGTTTGTCACATTTTTTAAATTAATACCACATTTTTCATCTTTTATCTTTTCAATATGGAGAGTAGAATGGATGTTAATATTATTTTAGATAATGACACTAGTAGCTTTAAAGGATAGAGTGATATAGGATGAATGACATCCAACCATAGGAAAAAGCATTCTTGCATCTCACAAGTCTTATGTGAACCTATCACCTTCTCCTATAGTAACTAAGCCTCCTTTTAGAGAATTATACAAGTATGGCTCAATCTGGTAAGAGGATTTGTTTTTAAAAATCTTCTCCAAACTTCTTGCCTAGGGATTTTGACAATAATCGTGAAGCACAATTAAGGCCCAATAAACCCCAAAAGTCTAAGTTCGAGAAGATGAGGAAAATGTTGTACATTCCTGAACAGAGATTGTAATTGGCCGGACTATGAGTTGGTCTCACTAATTTGTTTGAAATTAAAAGCATAATATAATGTCCTTTTTTAATTAAATTTGAGTCCAGGCAAGTTTACCTGAAACTTAACTTTTCTTTTGCTTAAAAAAATTAAACCTTAAATTAATCTGGGCTTAATTTGACTCATAATTTAACCTATTAAAATATCTAAATTTAGACTTATGATTCAACCCATCGCCATTCTTAAAGAGATTAGACTCGAGTATTCAAGTGATGGCTAACTCACTTGCTACCCTAGGCCTAACAAGATGGAGCTTTATTATAATTCTTTCGAGTGTTGGTTCGTTTCCCCATCTACCCTATGATCCTTTAGAACCTCTATATTATAGGCTCAAGTCTTAACTAAATGTATCCGTATGTTTGGAGTTTGTTTTTTTTATATACATTAGGTATCTCAGCTTTATTGGACTAATCCTAACCTTCTAAGACTCCACCGCCAAAGTCCTAGAAGAGGTAAATTTGAAACTTCAAGATCTTTCAGATTCTTACGTAACATGTACACTTCTATACATAAGGAGTCTTTACATACTGATTGGTTGGCTGCTGATTGATCACTGCTCCCCAGTCAGCATTAGGTTCCCATCAGCCCAGATTCCCAATAGTTCTAAACTCCCACACTGTTGTTGGAAGCAAAACGTCCGCAATTAATCCAACCAAGGAGTATTCCAAGAGATTAGAGAATCATCAACAGAAAAAATCCCCCCTTTCTTTCTCGTTGGTGACTCGAACTCAAGACCTCCTACATATGAGAGACTTAAGTGAGAAGTTGAAACCTATTAGGCCACTCCTACTGTTTGGAATTTATTGGATGGACTCATTGTTGCTGAACATATTCGATATATCTTCTCAACCCTGAGTTATTCAAATTCATAAGGCCTAAAGTAAATGGTACAGGTTAAGCCTTAACGATTCTTAAAAGGTTGCACAGTGGAAAGGATAAAGAGATAGGCATATAAACTTTTAAGAACATTCGAAAATAGTCAAAAGGATAAGTTTTCATAATGGAATAGGAATAATGCATTCGAAGTTTATACCCAAAAAATTTGTTGATCTAGACTCTTTTTAATGTCCAGCATGATCCAATCATTGGTGTCTTCTAAGAATAACATCCATGTAAGTTCTTTTCTCCTTTCTTCTTTCACGT
>JAOTJB010323750.1:0-14101 GCA_027123815.1 Erythroxylum minutifolium | reverse complement strand
GTGTGCCACCAAAGGTTCCAACCCACCATTCTAGTGGATTGTTTTTTCCACCGAATGTGCCTAGAGACCATGCCAATAGACTCTTTTGCCCACCGAAGGTGTGCCAACTAGCTATTTTTCCCACCAAAGTTTTCTAGCGACCATGTCAACTGAAGGTGCCTAGCGATTGTACCAAAAGGCTGTTTTACCCAACCAAGGTGCATAGTTACTATATCAACGGCTGCTTTGCCCACCAAGAGTACCTAGTGACTATGCAAACGAGCTATTTTACCCAGTGAATGTCTGCCAACGGGTTGTTTTGCCTAATGAAGGTGTGCTAACGGTTTATTTTACCCACTGATGGTGCCCAACGGACTATTTTTTTGCAACGAGCTATTTTACCTACTGAACGTGCTTAGCAACCATGCCAATGGGTTGTTTTGCCTAACAAGGGTGCCTAGCTACCATGCCAATGGGTTGTTTTTCTCACTGACGCTAGCTAACTTTCTGTTTTTCCTAACTAGGGTGCTTAGTGACCGTGCCAACAGGCTGTTTTACCATCTCAAGTTACCTAATGTACTGTTTTTCCCACTGAAGGTGCCTTGTCACTATGACAATGGGCTGTTTTGCCCACCAACAGTGCCTAGCTACCATGTCAACGGGATGTTTTACCCACCAAAGGCTTCTAGCAACTGTGCCAAAGAGTTGTTCTTCCCAACAAACGTGTCTAGCAACCAGTTGTTTTGCCCACCCAAGGTGCATAGTGACCATGCCAGTGGATTGTTTTCCCCACCAAAGGTGCCTAAATACTGTTCCAATGGATTGTTTTTCTATAGAATGTGCCTAGAGATCCTACCAACGAAGTGTTTTGCCCAGTGTAGGTGTTCCAACGGGCTATTTTTCCCACCAAAGGTGACTATTGACTATACTAACATGTTATTTGACCCACTGAAGGTCTACCAATGGGTAGTTTTTCCCACCGAAGGTGTGCCATTGGGCCATTTTTTTTCCAAATGTGCCTAGCGATTGTGACAATGGACTATTTTGCCCACTGAAGGTGTGCCAACGGACTATTTTTCTCATCGAGAGTGCTTAGCGACCATGCCAATAGGTTGTTTTTCCCAACAAAGGTGTCAAGCGACTGTGCCATTCGGTTGTTTTGCCCCACCCATGGTGCATAGTGACCATGCCAATAGATTGTTTTACCCATCGAAGGTTCCTAGCTAGCGTGCCAATGGATTGTTTTTTCCACCAAATGTCCCTAGGGACCATGCCAACAGACTATTTTGCTTAGCAAAGTTGTGCCAATGGGTTGTTTTATCCATAGAAGGTGCCCAGTGGACTATTTTTCCTTTACGGGTCATTTTGCCCACTGAAGGTGCCTAGCGACCATGCCAACTGGTTGTTTTGCCCAATGAGGGTGCCTAGCGACCATGCCAACTAGTTGTTTTGCCCACCGAAGCTAGTCAACTTTCTTTTTTTCCCACTAAAGGTGCCTAGCCACCATGCCAATGGTCTGTTTTACCAATTGAAGTTACCCAATGGGCTATTTTTCCCATTGCACGTGCCTAGCTATCGTGTCACTGGGCTGTTTTGCCCAACGAAGGTGCCCAATGGTTGTTTATCCCATCAAAGGTGTCTAGTGACCATGCCAACTGGTTGTGGCGCCCATCAATGGTGCCTAGCTACTTTGCCAATGGACTGTTTCGCCCATCGAAAGTGTGCCAACGTATTATTTTTCTCATCGAGGGTACTAAGCAACCGTGCCAATCGGCCGTTTTTACCCACCGAATTACCTAACGACCCACTGAATTGTTTTAAAGGGGCGTAGACAACTTGCCAACATATTGTTTTACCCACCAAAGGTGTCCAACGGGCTGTTTTAGCCATCGAAGATGCCTAGCGACCATGCCAATGGGCTGTTTTGCCCACGAAAGGTGCCCAACTGGCTATTTTTCCACCAAAGGTGCTTATTGAACATGACAACAAGCTGTTTTTCCCATTGAAGTTCCCTAAGAACTATGCCAATAGGCTGTTTTGCCCACCTAAGATGCCTAGCGACCATGCCAATGTGCTGTTTTGCTCACTGAAGGTGCGTAGTGACCATGCTAATGGGCTGTTTTAACCACTGAGGGTGCCCAACAAGCTATTTTTCCCACCGAAGGCACCCAATGGGTTGTTTTGCCTATCAAAGGTTCCTAGCGACCATGTCAACAGGTTACTTTGCCCACTATTGGTGCCTACCAACTATGCCAAGGGATTGTTTTTCCCATTGAATGTGGCTACCACTATGCCAATGGGTATTTTTACCCACCGAGGGTGCCTAGCTACCATGCCAATGGGCTAGTTTGCCTACTAAAGGTTCCTAGTAACCATGCCAATGGGTTGTTTTTCCCAACAAATGTTTCTAATGAATATGGCAACGGGCTATTTTCCCCACCCAAGGTGCGTAGCGACCACGCCAATAGATTGTTTTGCCCACCGAAGGTGCCTAGCTACCGTGCCAATGGATTATTTTTTCCACCAAAAGTATGCCAACGGGCTATTTTTGCCACAGAAGGTGCCCAATGGGTTATTTTGTCAGTCGAAGGTGCCTAGCGTCTATGCCGACGGTTTACTTTGCCCACCATTGCTACCTAGGGACTGCGCCAATGGACTGTTTTTCCCACCGAATGTGCCTACCATCGTGCCAATGGGTTGTTTTGCCCACGAAAGGTGCCTAGGAGCTATGCCAACATGTTGTTTTATCCACCGAGGGTTCCTAGCTATTATGCCAACGAGCTGTTTTTCCCACCAAAGGTTCCTAGCAACTCTTCCAACGGGTTATTTTTCTAAACAAAGATGTCTAGCGACCGTGCTAACAGGGTGTTTTGCCCACCCAAGGTGCATAGCAACCTTGCCACTGGATTGTTTTTCCCACCGAAGGTGCCTAGGCACCGTGCCAACGGATTGTTTTTTCCACCTAATATGTCGAGAGACCATACTAATGGACTGTTTTACCCCGTGAAGGTGTGCCAACGTGATATTTTTCCCACCGAAGGTGTGCCAACGGGATGTTTTTCCCACCAAAGGTGCCTAGTGACTATACCACGTGCTATTTTTCCCACAAAAGGTGTGCCAACGAGTTGTTTTGCCCACCAAATTTGCCTAGTGACTGTACCAATGGACTGTTTTGCCCATCAAAGGTGCCTAATGACTGTGCTAATGGGTTGTTTTTTCCACCGAATGTGCCTAATGACTGTGCTAATGGGTTGTTTTGCCCATCAAAGGTGTGCCAATAGGCTGTTTTACCCACCGAAGGTGCCCAACGGGCTATTTTTGCTACTGAAGGTGACTGACTATTGTGCCAATGGGTTGTTTTGCCCACCGAAGGTGCCTAACGACCATGCCAATGGGTTGTTTTGCCCACCAAAGGTGCCTAGATACCATGCCAACTGGCTGTTTTGCCTAATGAAGGTGCCCAACTTTCTCTATTTTCCTACCAAAGGTGCCTAGCGATCGTGCCAAAGGGTTGTTTCACCAATAGAAGTTACCCAACTGGCTATCTTTCCCACCGAAGATGCCCAGCGAATGTGCCAACGGATTGTTTTTTAACCGAATGTGCCAAGAGATCGTGCCAACGGACTGTTTTGCCCAGCAAAAGTGTGCCAACTGGCTATTTTTCCAACCGAAGGTGTGCCAATGGGTTGTTTTTCCTTCCAAAGGTGCCTAGCAACCATACCAACATGCTATTTTGCCCACAAAAGGCGTGCCAATGGGCTATTTTGCCCATTGATAATGTGCCAACAGGGCATCTTTTCCACCAAATGTGCCTAGCGACTGTGCCAATGTAGTGTTTTGCCCACCGTTGTTGTACTAATGGACTATTTTTCTCGAGGGTGCCTAACCACCATGCCAACAGATTGTTTTGCCAACCGAAAGTGCCTAGCAACTGTGTGCCAATAGGCTGTCTGACTTACTGTGCCAACAAGTTGTTTTACCCATCGAAGGTGCCTAACAACCATGCCAACAGGTTGTTTTGCCCAACGAGGGTGTCGAGTGACCATGCCAACAGGTTGTTTTGCTCATCGAAGGTAGGCAATTTTTTGTTTTTCCCACCAAAGGTGCCTAGCGATCATGCCAACGAGCTATTTTACAGACTGAAGTTGCCTAATAAGCTATTTTTCCCACCAAAGGTGCCTAGCCACCGTTTCAACAGGCTATTTTGACACCGAAGGTGCCCAATAGGTTGTTTATCCCACCGAAGGTGCCTAGCGACCATGCCAACTGGTTATTTTGCCCATCGATGGTGCTTAGCAACTGTGCAAATGGACTATTTTGCCCACTGATGGTGTGCTAATAGACTATTTTTCTCATCGAGGGTGCCTAGCAACTGTGCCAACAGGCTGTTTTTGCCAACTAAACTCCCTAATGACCATGCCAATGAACTGTTTTGCCCGCCGAAGGTGTCTGGCCAAATTGCCAATGGATTGTTTTTTCCACCGAAAGTGCCTAGCCACCGTGTCAATAGATTGTTTTTCCATCGAATGTGCCTAGCGACATGCCAACGTTCTGTTTTGCCCAACAAGGTATATAGTGATCGTGTCAAGGGGCTATTTTGCCCACCCAGGGTACCTAGCGACCTTGTGAACAGGTTAATTTTCCCACCTAAGGAGCCCAATGGGTTGTTTTCCCCACCGATTGTGCCTAGCAACCGTGCCAACAAGCTGTCTTACCCAACAATGGTGTCTAGCCACCATGCCAACGGACTATTTTACCAACCCAAGGTGTATGACGACCATGCCAATGGATTGTTTTGCCCACCGAAGGTGTCTAGCCAACTTCCCAACGAATTGTTTTTTCCACCGAATGTACCGAGAGATCGTGCCAATGGATTGTTTTACCCAACAAAGGTGTGCAAACGGACTATTTTTCCTACTGAAGGTATGCCAATGGGTTACCACCAAAGGTGACTAGTGACCATACCAACATGCTATCTTACCCACCGAAGGTGTGCCAGTAGGCATTTTTACCCACCAAAGGTCTGCCAACGAGCATTTTTCCACCAAACGTGACTAACGACTAAGGCAATTGACTGTTTTGCCCATCGAAGGTATGCCAGCGGACTATTTTTCTCATCGAGGGTGCTTAGCAACCGCACCAACGGACTGTTTTGCCCACCAAAGGTGCCTAGTCACCATGCCAACAGATTGTTTTTTCCACCGAATGTTTGTAGGGACCATGCTAACGGACGGTTTTGCCCAGCAAAGGTTTACCAATGGGTTGTTTTGCTCACCGAAGGTACCCAACGGGCTATTTTACCTCCGAAGGTGCCTAGTGACCATGCCAACGTGTTGTTTCGCACAACAAGGGTGCCTAGTGACCATGCCAACTGGTTGTTTTACCTACAGAAGCTGGCCAACTTTTTGTTTTCCCCACCAAAGGTGCCTAGTGACTGTGCCAACGGGTGTTTTACTAACTGAAGTTACCCAATGGACTATTTTTTACACTGAAAGTGCCTAGCCACCGTGCCAATGGGCTATTTTGCCCACTAAAGGTGCCTAGCTACCGTGCCAATAGGCTGTTCTACCTACCAAAGCTTCATAGCAACTGTGCCAAAGGGTTGTTTTTCCCAACAAAGGTGTCTAGCGACTATGCCAACGAGCTGTTTTGCCCACCCAAGGTGTATAACGACCATGCCAGTGGATTGTTTTGCCCACCAAAGGTGCCCAGACAGCGTACCAACGGATTGTTTTTTTCCAAAAAATGTGCCAAGAGACCGTGCCAACTAAGTATTTTTCCCGATGAAGGTATGCCAATGGGCTATTTTTCCCCCCAAATGTGCATAACGACCGTACCAATGTGCTATTTTGCCTACTAAAGGTCTCCCAATGGGCGGTTTTGCCCATCGAGGGTGTGCCAAAGGGCCATTTTTCCACCAAGTGTGCCTAGTAACTGTGGAAATGAACTATTTTTCCCACCAAATGTGTGCCAACGGACTTTTTTTCTTATAAAGGGTTCCTAGCGATAGTGCCAACGGATTGTTTTGCCCATCAAAAGTGCCTAGTCACGGTGCCAATGGGCTGTTTTTCCACCAAATGTTTCTAAGGACCGTGCCAACGAACTGCTTTTCCTAGTGAAGGTGTGCCAATGAGTTGTTTTACCCACCGAAGCTGGCCAATGGGCTGTTTTTTCGTAACAGACTATTTTTTCCACTGAAGGTAGCTGGTGACCATGCCAACAGGTTTTTTTGCCCAATGAGGGACCTACCGACCATGGAAACGGGTTTTTTTACAATCGAAGCTGGCCAACTTTCCATTTTTCCCACCAAAGGTGCCTAGCAACCATGCCAACGGGCTATTTTAACAACTGAAGTTACCCAATGGGTTGTTTTTCCCACCGCACATCCCTAACCACTGGGCCAATGGGCTGTTTTGCCCACTGAAGGTGCCTAATGGGTTGTTCATCCAACCGAAGGTGCCTAGCAACCATGCCAACTGATTATTTTGCCTATCGATGGTGCCTAGCGACTTTCCTAATGGATTGTTTCGCGCACAGAAGGTGTGCCAACGGACTATTTTTCTCATCGAGGGTACTTAGCAATCGTGCTAACGGGTCATTTTACCCACCAAACTGCCTAACGACCCTACCAACTAGTTTTTTGCCCACTAAAAGGGCCCAGACAATAAGCAAACGGGCTGTTTTACCCACTGAAGGTTTCCAACAAGTTGTTTTACCCATCGAAGATGCCTAGCGACCATGCCAATGGGCGGTTTTGCCCACCAAAGATGACCAACTGGTGGTTTTTCCACCAAAGGAGCTTATCAACCGTGCCAACAGTCTATTTTGCCTACCTAAGGTGCCTAGCGACCATGCCAATGGATTATTTTTCCCACTGAAAGTGCCTAATGACCATGCCAATGGGCTGTTTTACCCATCGATGGTGCCCAATGAGCTATTTTTCCCACCGAAGGTGCCAGTAGATTGTTTTGCCCATCGAAGGTGCCTAGCGACCATGCCAACAATTTGCATAGCCCACCATTCATGCCTAGCGACGGTGTCAATGAACTGTTTTTCCCATCGAATGTGCCTATCACCCTGCCAATGGGCTGTTTTGTCCGCCAAAGAAGCCTAGGAACCATGGCAACATGCTATTTTGCCTACTGAGGGTCCCTAGTTACTGTGCCAACAGGTTGTTTTGCCCTTCAATGGTTCCTAGCAACCGTGCCAATGAATTTGTTTTTCCCAACAAAGTCTAGCGGCAGTGCACCTGGCTGTTTTGCCCGGTCAAGCTACATAGCGACCATGCCAATGGATTGTTTTGCCCATCGAAGGTGCCTAGCCACTGTGCCAACGAACAATTTTTCCCATCGAATGTGTGCCAACGAGCTGTTTGTTCCACCATTCATGCCTAGCGACGGTGTCAATGAACTGTTTTTCCCATCGAATGTGCCTATCACCCTGCCAATGGGCTATTTTGCCCGCCAAAGAAGCCTAGGAACCATGGCAACATGCTGTTTTGCCTACTGAGGGTCCCTAGTTACTGTGCCAACAGGTTGTTTTGCCCTTCAATGGTTCCTAGAAACCGCGCCAATGGGTTGTTTTTCCCAACAAAGGTGTCTAGCAGCAGTACACCTGGCTGTTTTGCCCGGTCAAGCTGCATAGCGACCATGCCAATGGATTGTTTTGCCTATCGAAGGTGCCTAGCCACCGTGCCAATAGGTAGTTTTTTTCCATCAAAAGTGCCTAGAGACTGTGCCAACGAACTGTTTTGCCCAGCGAAGGTGTGCCAACGAGTAATTTTTCCCATCAAATGTGTGCCAACGAGCTGTTTGTTCCATCAAAGGTGCCTAGCGATTATACCAACGTGCTATTTTACCCACATAAGGTATGCCAATGGATTGTTTTGCCTACCAAAGGTGTCGTAATGGGCCATTTTTTCCACCAAATGTGCCTAGCGATTGTGCCAATAGACTGTTTTGCCTATCGAAGGTTCATAGCCACTGTGCCAACGAAATGATTTTTCAACTGAATGTGCCTAGAGACCGTGCCAAAGGATTGTTTTGCCCAATGAAGGTGTGCCAACAGGCTATTTTACCCACCTAAGGTGGCCAATGAGCTATTTTTTCGACAAAAGGTGCCTGACCACATACCAACAGGCTGTTCTGCCCGTCGAAGGAGCCTAACGACAATGCCAACGGCTTGTTTTGCCCAACAAGGGTGCCTAGAGACTGTGCCAATGGGCTATTTTGTCCATCGAAGGTGGCCAACTTTCTATTTTTCCCACCAAAGGTGTCTAGTGACTGTCCCAACGAGTTGTTTTATCAACTGAAGTTACCCAACTAGTTATTTTTCCCAACAAAGGTGCCTAGCCACTCTACCAACAGGTGCCTAGTGACCGTGTCAAAGGGATATTTTACCGACCGAAGGTGCCGAACGAGTTGTTTTGCCCACCAATTGTGCCTAGTGACTATGCCAACGGGTTGTTTTATCCTAACGAAGGTGGCCAATATGTTGTTTTGCCCACTGATTAAGTCTAGTGATCATGCCAACAAGCTATTTTTCCCATCAAAGGTGTCTAACGACTGCACCAACGTGCTAATTTGCCCACAGAAGGTGTGCCAATTGATTGTTTTGCCCACCGAAGGTATGCCAACAGGCCATTTTTTTCGCCATATGGGCCTAGCGACGGTGCCAATAGACTATTTTTCCCACCGAAGGTTCATGGACACCGTGCCAACAAAATGTTTTTTCCATTGAATGTGCTTAAAGACTGTTTCAATGAACTATTTTGCCCAACGAAGGTGTGCCAACAGGCTATTTTTCCCACCTAAGGTGTGCCAATGGGCTATTTTTCCCACCAAAGGTGCCTAGTGACTCTACCAATGTGCTATTTTACCCATCGAAGGTGTGCTAACGGGTTGTTTTGCCTATTGAAGGTTTGCCAACGGGCCATTTTTCCCACCAAATGTGCCTCGCGACTGTGGCAATGGACTGTTTTACCCATAGAAGGTGTGCCAATGGACTATTTTTCTCATTAAGGGTGCCTAGCGACTGTGTCAATGGATTGTTTTGCCCACCGATGCTACCTAGCCACTGTGCCAACAGATTGTTTTTTCCACCGAATGTTCCTAAGGACTGTGTTAACAGACTATTTTATCCAGCGAAGGTGTGCCAACGGGTTGTTTTACCCACCAAAGGTGCCTAACAGGCTGTTTTTCTAGAACGGGCTATTTTACCACTTAAAGGTGCCTAGCGACCATGCCAACGGGTTGTTTTGCCCACCAAAGCTAGCTAGCTTTCTATTTTTCCCATCAAGGTAGCCTAGCGACCATGCCAATGGACTGTTTTACCAACTGAAGTTACCCAATGGGCTGTTTTTACCACCGAACGTGCCTAGTCACCTTACCAATGGGCTATTTTGCCCACCAAAGGTACCCAATGGGTTGTTTATCCCACTAAAGGTGCGTAGCGACCATGCTACTGGGCTGTTTTGCCCACCAAAAGCCCCCAATAGGCTATTTTTCCACTAAAGGTGCTTATCAAACTTGCCAACAGGCTGTTTTACCCACCGAAGCTCCCTAGGTACTATGCCAATAGGTTGTTTTGCCCATCAAAGTTTCCTAGGAACTATGCCAATGGGTTGTTTTGCCTACCTAAGATGCATAACGATCGTGCCAGTAGCCTGTTTTGCCCACCCAAGGTGTATAAAGACTGAGTCAAAGAGATGTTTTGGCCATCGAAGGTGCCTAGGGACCATACAAACGGGCTATTTTGCCCATAAAAGGTGCTTAAAAATAAGGCCAATAGACTATTTTACCCACCAAAGGTGCCCAAGGTTAGTAGTGTGCCCTAGGCCAATGGTTATATGTGACTTTTGTGCTGACATTCTGACTTATTAATAATATATTATGAGGTATTTTTATATATGCATGTATATTGGCTATGTAAACTGCCATAAATAGTATTAGGCTTATGTCATCAAGTATGTGACTTGATAGTAAAACCATAAGCATTATAATATTATTCTAAACTATCCCTAGTCGATCGTTATTGGTGGAATAATAATGAATTAAGGCTATATGTGTTCTGATTGATGATCACGTTTTATTGGTCATAGATATGAGTTATCAAATCAGAAACATAGATATATGTTAAAGAACATATATTGGACTGATCGAGAGAGAGAACACCACATGGTTTCATGTCATTAGTGATTCTCTATATGGTTTGACTTTAGTCTTTTGACCTGAAGTCATCATGGTTCCCTATATGAGGAATTCAGTATTTTGACATTAGACTAAATTATGTTTAACCAGATAATAAGTAATTTTATGTTGGATATTAAATGATTCATGCGAAGGTATATGAATGATGTAGATGGGATTTGTACCTCTCTTAAATGAGAGAGATATTATTTAGGCCTCTTAACAAGTATAACTGAAGAAATGCATGGCTGTGCTCAAATGAATTGATGAGGAGTCATCAATGTCAGTTGTTATAGTCAGTCAACTTAGGAATCAATAAACTATGATTAATCAAAGGTTGTGATGTGCCATACCTTGTGATTAATCTTGATATCGTTTTACAAAGGGACTGAATTTGTAACCATAGTTATAGGTTAAATCGGATTACCGATCCTCATTTTATTTAGGTAGCCATAATGTCTTGCTAGAGGCCACTTATGACTTATAGGTTTTGAACTGTGATTAAGCCCATTACCAACATCAAATGAGCCTACAGGGTCGCACACAAAGAGTGATGTGATTTGGGCTTATTCTCTTAGGCCTAATTTATTAGGCACTGAATAAATATATGTGGATATATTTATTGGGTTATATTGAATTGAGTTGTTGAACTTTTATTATATGAGATATAATATGGGCCGAAATTTATTGGGCTTTCATAATCCTAATAGGTTTAGGATTATAATATTCTTATTCCAAATAGGAATAGCGATTAGGGTTTCTCTATAAATAGAGAACTTATGTCTCATTAGAAAACACATGAAAACCCTAGCCACCTAGACCTAGCTGTTCATTCCTTTTCGAGAGAAAAATTGTGCGGTGTTCTAAAAGTGTTTTAAGAATGTGCTAGCACACATCAGACGCTACTTGGATCGTTCATCCTCGTGTGGATACCAATAGAGGACGTTCGCGTGCTGCAGCGTCTATAAATTTGAAAAACAAATACCATTTTGCGTCAAGAGGTAATTCCGTACATGTTATGAAATTTTGGTTATATTTCTTGTTGTGTAGTTTCGGCTAACTAAGGCATAAGACACGAAGTCCTATGGTCCATTCCACTGCGTATTGTGAAATCCCAGGCCAGAGGCGATCCAACAAAATGAATGAAGGCAAAATGGGCACACAAGAGGAAAGGATGTATGATGCCCAAAAATATAGAATTTAAATTAACAAGAATCAATTTATTAATTATAGTGTAAATGGAAACAAAAAGAAACAATAAGAGATTGAAAAATAGAAACTTAGAATGAAAGAAAATGATGAAACTAATGGATAAATGTAGGAATTGAAATTTCCCTAGTGGAAAAATCAATTTGAATGCAAAAATGTAAAGATACTAAACAAAATAGGAAAATAGCAAAAGAAAATCCTATAATCACGCCAACCCCAAGGGTTTTTTTTTTGTAGCTGTCTTTTTATTTTTTCGACTTTTTTTTACTGTAGCAATGTTTTCTTCTTGTTTAGCTATTGATTTTTTTTCTTTTTTAAAGAAAAACACAATAATAAGATGAACCCTAATTTCCAATTCTAATGGAAAATAACAATAATAACAACACATAAACATAAGATAAATAAGAATTTATCCTAATCTAAGCTCTAATGCTAAACGATGGGAACCCTAAGGCTAAAGAACCCGAAATCCCTTAAACACACACTTTGGATAGAACATGAACAAGAAGAAATACCCAACCGTAACGAACCTCTAATTAATTATATGAAAAGAAATGCATATAATAAGGTCGATGTGAAAACAAGAATAGAAATTTGCCACAAGTGTTTACCTTGATAAGAACTATATTCTTGATGCAATAGAAGAAGACAAGAAATCCTCCCTTAAAAATTAGTTGTTCATCCAATCAATCCATAAACAATGTTTATTATGATGTATTTATAACCATTGAAAAGAAAGAAACCCTAACTACGTAAAAGGTCTTTAAATATGGGCCTCCCACCAAAATAATTAACACCCAAACTAATGTAACATCCTACTACCAGAGTATATACCCGAACATCCAGAGGACATTCGAGTACATATCCTATGACAATGGCATCTTAAAGCAGTCATGTTCTCTTATATGGCATCATACAGAATAACAAAAATACTTAAAAACTCAATTCCTCATTTCATTTACTAATATGATTTACACCGTAGTCATTAAAAAAATATTTACAATACCAAAACATTTAAAAGTTAACTATTCTTTTTACAAAAGTTTTATATGACAATAGAAAACTACATAAAAATAGTCTACTATTCCTTAGACGTCAGCTGACAGAGCTTTGAGCGATTTCTTAATCCAAAACGTAGTTCTAGTGTACCTTATAAACTAGGTCTCCTCTCTTGTACCTGAAAAGCCACATTATAATTTTGATGAGTTTTACGAACTCAGTGAGTGAACCATCATTGATGAGTTCACTTATGTCAAATACACATGAATCTTACATATAATCAAATTCACATCATTTCTCATCTCAGTAAGACAAATTAAAAGTCACACATTTCATTTACTCCCTGGTCGACTGAATTTGCAAGTGCACAGAGTTGTTCCTAGTACTTACACATCAAATATTCCAAGGTCATATCCCACGAGGACTAAAATACTCACTACTAAATTAATCCTAATTACGTGAACCAAAATGACGAGAAATTTAAAAGATGATTGGATTGGAGTGAACAATCAATTGTGAAGAATGTAAATAAACAAACAAGGGAAAATTCAATGTTTGAGACTTAGGGTGTTGGGATTCACCAATTTAAAAGATTGATCGATAAATTATGGAATTGATTGAATGACAAGTTATAATAACAGTTGCACAAATTCACTTATATTCTCTTTTAAGACATACAAGAACGCCCAACTAGTTGAAACTTAACTAGTCAAATTCATTAAGAACAAGCAACCCTAAGTTATCACACTATTTTAGGATATCTCTATCTTTAAATTTAATGAGTTTATCTTCCTAGTGCACAAATCACACTTTACCTCTCAGTCCATCATATGATTCCTAAGATTGCATCTATGGTGATCCAACATAGAAACAACAATGAAGCTCAAGAAAGATAAATATAACACAAGAACTTTCATTCAACACCAATGAATCCATAAAACAACAATCAATCCCCAAAATAGGCTACATCCCTAACTCTAAATGGAGTTTAGTTCCAAAACATGCTAAAAGAATCTGAACAAACAAAGACAAGCAATATTTAAGACAGGGTAGAGATAGAAAGTTGAAAGAACACAAAACAAGCTTGCTTCTCTCTTCCTTCTTCCTCTTCTTTGCCTCTTTTGGTTACCTCCTTTGCTGCTACCTCATTGTCAGTGCTAGAACCCCTATTTAGGTCTTTAAAATGAGTATATATAGTGTTTTAGGGTCAAAGAAACCTAGCTTTTTCTAAACAGGGGAATAAAAATCATGTCTGGGTCGTCAAAGTTCATTAGGTGGACTTAATGTCTACTGGGTGGATCTTTTCAGGTCCCTGTAGTAGTTTTGGACAGTGAATGTCCATTAAGCGGACTTTATGTCTATTAAGTGGACATTCACGGGTCTTTCAGCCTTCCTTCTCTGCTCATGTCCGTTTGGAGGGACATGATGTCCGCTGGGCAGACACACACTGGGCATCTTTAGAAATATGTACTTTTGACCCTTCAGAAGGCCCAATCTCTCCTCAGGGTCTTCATGAAAGTTGTAGAGCTTGGACTCCTCGTTGAAAGCATATTTCAATGGCCTTAGTCTGACATCTATAACCAAAGCTATGTTTTTTCTCTAAAATCTCTCCAATTGTACCTATTAAGCAATATAATTGAATTGTGTGACAATTAACCAAATAAAGCTCCAAATTCACATAGAGATAAGTCAAATTAGTTCCAATTCATCCTAAAATCATATATAAA
>JAOTJB010323727.1:0-14104 GCA_027123815.1 Erythroxylum minutifolium | reverse complement strand
CCATCAATTTACCCATGTCATAAAATCCTACTAACCTTGTCATAACAAATTAACTCCAAAAATTAATCTATCAACACATTATAATTCATTTAAATCATGCTTAATAAACAAAAAAAATTTAGGGGCCAACATAACTTTTATAACAGTGAGCAGTTCCATTAATTTGTCTATAATACTTGCTTCCTCTTCCCCGTCTTCTTTTGAGAGCTCATCTTCACTACTAAGGGTAATTGCCATTCCAAATTCATTAGGATATGATTCATTAGGACTAGGCAAACTCCCTAGTTATTCGTTGGATAATATCTCCACTAGTTGATCGATTTAATTTACCATGTTATGTATACCAGCCTCTCTTTCCTGATGCCTCATATTTGAATCTTGAATAAACTTAGTCATCATATTTTTACAGTAATACTTACCTCTTCGCCTTTTTAAAATGTATCTTCATTCATAAAATCAACTATTGTCTTTTCTTCATTCTGAGACAATTGGAAACTCAAATTATAGTCATCATATGTAGATGAAGAAAATCTCTCACCAAATTCAAGTTGACTAACTACTCTGTCAGCAAGGCATTCAATTAGTTTATTTGCAATTTTTTCTTTTTCTTTTGGAAGATCTTTTTGAATTGTCTCGCCATTCATGAAGCTAACCCTTGTCTTTTCTTCACTCTCGAATTTGTGCCAGTCAGCTTTCATTTCAGCAAGGATTTCTATTAATTTATCTTCCAGAGTTAGCTCATTATATGGAGATGCTTAGTGCAGTAAATATACAACTGGAGCGTAATTGTTCCATCTATAAGTATAAGAGTTGCTCCACTCTAAATTCTAGTTGTTCTCGTACAATGCACCATGATGTTGATTATACTTGCTAGGCTGCACCCATCTATATGTTGGTGCTCGATATTCATGATTATAGTGATAACTCTTACGAATGTTGCAACATGACCTAAATATCAATTGAGCTTTTAAAAACATGTAAAAACACCTCACTCTCTCATATGGAAATGTCATAGTTTGTGAAGACATATCTGGCTCCCATAAAAGTACTATCCACTCCATCCTTCCATTGTCAGATGTGGCTATGATAAGGAATCATAATTCCTACAATAAACTACAAACTTAAGACTAAGTAGAGAAATTTAAACGATAATTAAAATAATAAACCACAAATACAATAACATACAATTAAATAAAATAAAAGAAAGAAAAGAAAATAAATATAAAAGGCAAAATTAAAATGAAAGAAAATAAAAACATAGATAAAAAAATAAAATAAAAATGACTAGAGTAATAGCATTCAAGCTTTCCTAATATCAAAGTCCCTGATAGCGGTACCAAAAACTTAGTTAACCTATTTATGAGTAAGTTAATTATGTAATAACCACAAGTGCATGACGTAATTGTAACCAGTATTGACAAGTACGGGTCAATCCCACGAAGACGATGAATGCTAGTAATTACCCTTCCCCTATTATCTAGCATACGGATTGATTTTATATTTTTAATAAAAAGAAAATAAAAATTAAAACAATTGAAGAAATAGGAAATGATAATGAATGTAAAGATAATGGAGTTCTCTTAAAACACTATCATTGTCATATATCACTATCTAGGTTTAAATCCCCTTAAACTCTTAACAAATTGATCTTTTATTATACAATTGTTTTGTTAATCTATTAGATAGTGGAGACTCTTTTGGCATGCTAATAGTTGACCTTGAGTCTACTAACAACTAATCCTAAGGCATCTAATAAAATTACTTAGGTTAAATCTTATAGGATTGCATTACTGATTTATAAGTCCCTCTATTAGGTTTGGAAGTCCCTCTATTAGGTTTGGCCTTAATCCAGAAAATTTATGTCATCCTATCTCTAGGGATGCAATCAACTCCTTCTAATTATGGTAGATCTATTTACACTGGGATTTCTCAATATCTACATATGAAATTAGATTATGATATAATATTCTCGGGTTATTACAACATAAATAAAATTCGTAATCAAATCACAATATATCAAACAACTAATTGCATTAATAAAATAATCAATTCATATCAAAGTATTAATATAAGGTTCATCTAACCTATATACTAATTGGATGTTTAGTCACATATGATTGAATATGAAATCAAACATACATAAACAGAAATACGAATTGAAAACAGTGGGGTCATAATTATAAATCTCCCTAATTGTTTTCTATCAAACGTTCTTGCAATGTAGAGGCTTGATCTTGTATTTCGATGGATCTTTCAATGATTTCTTCATATTTTCCACTTCTTTGGACCAAAATCGCACCTAGAGGATGAGTTCCACGTTTGGAATCACCTCCTTACATTTACCCTTTGACTCCTACCGACTGCCTTTTCTTTCACCTCCCAAAACATCTCTTTATAAAAAAATTTAGTGTTCTAGGAAGATGTACGGTCTTTTGCACGGTGGTGCATCAAACCATGCATAATTAGAATTCTCCAAATATAACGAAAATGCATATCCACGAGAAAATGCATGGGAATATGCATAGTTATGCATTTCTTCAGATTTGATGATTCTTCATTTTATATCTTGTTTTCGTCTGAATTGTTCCCCTTTAAGTCCATGAAGGAAATTATACTCTATAAACACACTTGGAGTAAATTACCGAATATAGGATAAAAGTGTAAAATATCAAGCAAAATACATCAAATATAGGTGGTAAATTATCCATCTATCACCTACATAGAAGTATTAGAATACATGTGTGGAGTGTATATGGACTCCACCTCTACCTCCAAGCTCAACATTGATGGCCTGACTAGTCACATCATCAGAGACAATGCAATATAAGTAATGTTTAGATGACATCTTAGTAAGGTTATGCAACACCTCAAGGTGGAGATCCTACCTACAATAGTTAGGCATATCAAGACAGTGCAAGATGAGCCAATAGGGCTGAAGGAGCCAAAACACCATAACACTAAGCTAAACAAAATACAATTAAGTTTGAATCCAAGGCAAATACAAATTTGCTAGCTAGATAAAAGGAGAATGAGGGTGTAGCTTTTTACGATATTGGTGATCCTACTGCACCATCGAGTTAGGAGAATCATAAAACCATTGTTCTTATAGTAGACCAAGAGATGGATGACCAGGATGTCACATAAACAGTGGCCACAAAGTTTCCCATTAGAAAATTGATGGATATGTGATATTTGTGAGTTAGCCTATGTTTTTCTAAGTAATTGACATGTATTTCTTACATAATTGTTGATTATTTTTGTAGTTTATGATTCATTTTGTATGTTTTCATTTAGTTTGATTTCCATTATTGTTCTTTTATGTTTGATGTTAATTTAGAGTAAGAATTGACTATTTTTATGTAGGAAGGAAGATGGAGCAACTTGGAGATTGAGCTAGAGATCAAAGAGGAGAAGAAAAGAGGAGTCTATATGTTGTAAATTCCCACGATCGTGGGAATCATGCCCATTCCCAAAATCGTGGGAATTATAATCTGAGACATTATGTAGGGCTTCATTAAACTTAGGATTTTTGGACTATTAAAGAATAATTAAGCCTCCATCACAAGGGGGCAAAACCCTTCTGTAGAAACACCATCCTTGACTGAAGAACACATGTTTTAGTCTTGAGGAAGGATTGAATTCAAGGATTATCAGGATTGGGAAAATAGCACATCAACACCAAAATTTCCAGATTTTGGCAAAGAAGAGAAGGAGTTTCCTTATTCAATTTTTTGTCAATTTTACTTCTTCTATTCTTTGTAAAATGGTTTATTTGAATTTTAATGATGTTATGGAGACCATGAGTGGTTGATTTAGTTTTAGGGATTGCTTTTGAACTATTTTATTAAAACTCCTATTTTATTAAATTGAATGAAGATGTCTTTAATGATTGTTCATTATTTTTATTTCTTACAATAAATCGAGAGAGTGAGTAAGATTATTTATGTAGGATTGTACAACGAGAGTTGGCAACTATAGACATACAATCATCACGTCAATTGATTGGTTAGAAGAGAGATCTCAGCTAGGTCAATTGATCACCTATAGGATAGTTTAATAACTAGTTAAATTGGTGGAGTCATTAGGTAGGTTGAGAGATTGTTCAATTGATTCCATTTAATTTGATTAGGGACAATTAACCATACCTTGAGAGAGTAATTAATACATTCGAACATCTTAGGTGAGACATAATTTAATTAATAAAATAAAAGGAAGACAAAATAGGGACAAATTAATCTCTAGTCCTTAAATTCTTGATTCTAATTTTCTGCATCTTGGTTTTGTCTATTTTTATCATTAGGTTTTTAATTTTAGTTTAATTTTCTAGATTAGTTCCATTAAACAATTTTCTTTCCTAAACAATGTTTTATCTAAATTAAGTGGTGTATGGGTATCAATCCCTGTGGGATTGATATCCACTTTTTAACTACAAGTCACAACCTGTATACTTGTAGTTTTGAGCATAAAATTAGTAGTGTGTGTTGTAGAGTTTGGCGCCAACAAGTTTTTAGCGTCGTTGCCAGGGATTGATTGTTTAGCAACCTGGTTAATTTAGATTACTTTGATTTAAGAATTTTGATACTTTTCCTTGTGTATGTTCAAGTGCATGAACACAAGTAGCACGTGAAGAACGAAAGAAGTTAGTGAAGACAAATTTCTCGAGATCAACAGACACGAAAGAGAGTTAAGAAGGGCAAAGCATCTAAAATTTTTACAATAAGATATGGCCAAAGAAGGAGAGCAAGGTAGATCGAAAAGGACTTAGATGAATTTCATGAGGCTAAGATTTAGTCCTCAAGGAGTGGGGAGACCGGTGGTCTAAGAAAATAATTTCAAGATAAAGCCAGCACTGCTCAACATTCTACAAAATAGTGTACGGGCAGAACAACCACGGCTCAATGGAGTGTTTCCTATTAGGAGTTGATGGTGCTAAACAGGTAAGTTACATGGTCTAGCCACATTGAGGTAATAACTCGTACTCCAATAATTATAATATGGGATGGAAAAATCATCTGAATTTTTCTTGGAATAATAACAATGCAGGTAGCCAAGCGAGACCACAAGGACTGTCAGGATTCCAATAAGATCGTATTGGAATGATGGAAAGTAAATTGGACAAGAAGATGAAGTGTTAGGGTCCAAATTGGCAGCTCAAGAGGAGAATTATAAGAGGATGTTTGCTAGTCAAGAAGAAATTTAGAAAAGGATGGAAGCAAAATTTGACCAAATCATGAAGAATCATACCTCATCGATCCATAACTTAGAGATTCAGGTAGGTTAACTAGCTAATGCTTTATCTTTGAGAAATGCAGGTAGCGTACCTAGTAACACTGAGGTCAACCCGAAGGAAAGAATTATTTCCCTGACACAGACAGAGAAAAAGGAAAGTGAACATAAGGAGAAAGACGGAGTTAAGAGAAAAGGACAAGCATTTTTGGAAGTCCTTCCGAGTGAACTAGTAAGCGAGCTGATTAGGGAATTTCAACTTCGACTTCCACATTAGATTTTTGCTCAGCGGAAGTCATCTTCAAATGGAGAAACGAGAAATTATAAGGAGGTTAAGCTAAGCAAGACGACGGATATAACAAATTAACTTCAAACAAAGCACATGATAAAGGAACAGGTGAAGAAAGAGGTCATCGAGCACATATCAAAAGGAAGTCCACATATAGCATAAAAGAAAGAAGACACCGGGGATTTCTTCATTGATTGAGATAGCTAAGGCATTTGTAGATTTGGTAGTTGGTATCAAGATGATGCCCTACACGTTTAGTCAGAAATTGGGTTTAGGGAGCCAGAGTCCACTAAAATACTAGTGAAAACAGCTGATAGAGCAGTGCATCAGCCGAAGGGGATCTTAAAAAACTTGAAGATATGGATTAATAACTTTATCTTCCCCACATATTTCTACATATTGGATATTACCGAAGATGTAGAAACCCTAATAGTTCTTGGGCGACCGTTCCTAGTTACTTCTCGTTCGATAATTGACATAGATGTAGTAGAATTAACACTGAGAGTTGGAAAGGAAAAATTAACTTTTAAGGTATCCAAGAAAGGCTATCGTTCTCCCCTACCCCCAACGGACATTAAGGAACCTGAAACTCAAAGAGGATGGGAAGATATTGAGGACCCTAAGAATGCATTCAGGAAGAAACAATCGCACAGGAGAAGATAGGAAGGAAAACACCAAGGAAGGTGGAGTCGATATTGGGGTGGATCATATAAAGAGTTTGAGATCAGCTTTTGCACTGCCACCATACCAGTCATTTGAACCGCCTGAAGCAAAAAGGAAAATTGAGCTACAGACAATAAAAGAAGCGCTGCATGAGAGGCAACCCATGGAATTCTAGTATCTTTTTATTGATTTTGTTTAATTATTTGTGTGCTTGATTTATTCAATTACGATTGTGCTTGAATTGAGTTTGATTGATGTTCAATTTAGTTTTTGATTGAAATTCAACTTGTTTTCTTTTTAAAATTCTTTTTGATAATATTAATCTAATGTGTTTGTAGGTTGTGGGATCATGGAAAATTAATACTAAGCTTGAAAGAAGGTTTAGAATTGTGAGATTCACCTCATCCCAAAAAAGATCACGAGAATTGGATTGATTCCCATGGTCGTGGGAAATCTCTATAGAAAGTTTCTGGAGAGAAAACCCACGATTGTGGGAATCTTCCATTCCCATGATCGTGATCGTGATCGTGATCGTGGGAAATCTCTATAGAAAGTTTCTGGAGAGAAAACCTACGATTGTGGTAATCCTCCATTCCCATCATCGTGATCGTGGGAATTCCTAAAATTTCCACGATCGTGGGATTTCTCTCCAAAAAGTCACGATCATGGGAAATCTCTCCAGAAACTTTCTGGAGAGAAATTCCTACAATCGTGGGAATTCCATCCAGAGGGAAATTTAACTTTGCCTACCCTTTTCTTCTTTCTCCTATTCTTCAAAATTTCACTCCTTCTATCTTTAACTCACAAAATTCTCTCCTCCTACTCTCTAAAAATCTTCATTTTTCTCTAGATTCTTGGTATTTTCTTCAACTTTTTGCATTAATCTTACAATCCTTTCCTCTTTTCATGCATTAATCATTCATAAACACAAGGATTTGGGTAAGATTTTGCTCTCTCTCTCTAAAAATTGAATTCACTTATCTTTCTTTTATTTTTGTAGATTTTCTTCTTACAATGGCACCAAGGAAGATAATGGCTCAAAAATCGACTGAGCCAACCAATGAATTGCATCGTGAAGTCTCCAGTGAAGGTAAGCACAATTTAGCAACAGCTTAACATTCTCCATTTTTAATTTACTCGAAGGAAGAAGGTACACGTTTCTACGACATTAAGGATAGAGAACTAATCACTCCTAGGTATTTTGAATTTTAAATGTTAGAAACCATACGAGTAAGGCAGAAAATAGAGTGACTAGCTGCAAACATAGGTTGGAATAGGTTTGTTCAGTGTGACGTACCTATTCACCCTATGATCACCATAGAGTTTTTCACCATAGTTCAATATAATACTAAAATGGAAATTTTCTGGTTTAGACTATTCGGTACTGTTTATAAATTGGATTATACTGTCATGCGTAGTCTTTTTGATTTGCCAAACACTAAAGTTTTAGATTTTCACGATGATTTTTATTTAGATGATTATTGAAAAACTCTGACTAGCGAAGAAAGCTTTGAATTTAGGAATGCACCAAATTCTTTAATCCATAGTGTTGAGCATTTACTTTTACACAAATCTATATGCTTAACTGTGTTCAATAAAACTGAAAGTAACAAATGCTCAGCCAAATAAAATTTTTTTTGATAAATCATTATCAAGACATCTTCTAGCCAAACCGTTTCATAGAAGCATCAATAAGACATCAGTAATCATTTCTCATGTTTTATACTTTGACTAATTTAGTCTCTAAAGCCCTCAAAAATCAGGAAATAATACAACGTTCCTGCATAGGGGTCTATCACAGTCAGTATTAGGGAAACAAGCATAACTCAAGCTTTAGTCACTATTTTATCAAGAACCTTTCACAGAGGTCAAGCTAAAACCTATATCTACAACTTTCATTCTTTGAGGTTCTTCAAATTCATGCTCTAAAGATATATAAAATAGATTGAAGAGGAAGATGAAATTGAAACTAGAATTTCAACCTACCTTGGTAACTTCTTTCCTTTTCCTCTTGTCTTCCCCTTTTTCTTTCCTTCTCTCTCTCATTTTTCTTTTTCTCCTTCTAACCTTTTAGTAGACCCTCACTCTCCCTTATGTTACCTTTTTCATCTATTTTCTCTAGAAGGTTCAAAGAAAGTCAAACTAATACATGTGTCATCATTCTATTGGTCCATGTGTTATTCTTCTATTAGTCCATGTGTTATTCTTATATTGGTCAATGTGTTACTAACTTTAGGCTCCACATGTCACTCATTTAAGCCTCCATATTTCAGTACTTTTAAGGCTACACATGTCACCAATTATAGGCCTATATATGTCACCATTTGTAAAGCTACACATGTCACTATTCTAATGTTACACATGTCACCATTATGAATCTCCACATTTCACAAGTCTAAAGTGTCATTTATCACAAATTTAAAGAGCCACTTGTTACAAATATAAAATGCCACTTTTATCCAATTTTTATCATTTAGGAATTCTACTAAGTCAATTTATATATTGACTCCTTAAACTTCTGATTTTTAACAATTAACTGCAAATCACTAACTTAAATCCATCAATTTCTAATTTAGTTCTAATTCATCAAAATCATATCCAAGCATCACAAAAATTGCAATTAAGCGCAAATAAAAAAATTTGTATTTCTCATATTTATAAACAATAATCTGTGTGTGTGTATGCTAATCTCATGCATGTACATAGAATAACAAATTTTGTGTCTTAATGTACCAAATTAATCATCTAGTGATATAACTTATTTTATTTAATGCCATATGTATGAGCTTAATCTTCTAAACCCTCTGACCCTACAATTTAGGAGACATAATACTACATATGCCCCTAAAACAATAATAATATAGCCCCAAAACACACGTACCGCAACAACAATCCAATTGCAAAAATAATCAACCAAATCTCCAGTAATCCAGTTACCTTAGATAGCCATTATCCCCAAAATAGGCTATCAAATAAAAGTCCAAAAATCACTAAAAATCTGCATCTTACCTTAGTCTAGATACGGTGATTTGATTCTAATTATATCCTATCATGACTAGGATTTTATCTCAGTTAAACTTCATCTTCAAAGAGTCCCACATAAGGTAGAATACTCATCATAATAATTTTCCTCAAATAATTAAAGTTGTCCAATTGTAAATAATGCCCAAAATATCATAACACATATCTTAACAATCTCCCCCTTTTTGGCATTATATGTCACATATCAAAATTCCTCCTTAAGAAGATAATTGGACACCCAACATCAAATCCACATAACATATAGGAACTCGCCCTTAATTGAACTTTGAGCTCTAAATAACTTCCAAATAACATTCAAGTTCATATAACATCTCAAGAATCACCCAAAGAAATAATAACCCTAAATAAACAATTATCCAATCATCCAAATTTCTCCTCCTTAGGACAAAAAGAAGCCAAAAAATAAGACTAATAGTGACAGAGATACTTTGAAATCTCCCCTTAAATTGAGCAGTCACCAATAATGCATAAATGTTAAATTAAAATAAACAAGCATATATCTCCCCTTTGGGACAAAACAATGCCAAAATGAAGAATGCCTTCAATGCGATCAATCTCAATGAATAAAGAAGCATAAAAATCATCAATAGGTGTAGAAGAATCATAAGTATGCCAATCAAAACACTAATCAAAATATCATTACTTACATCAAAGCCATCTGCATACAATTGATTAAATTCAGAAACCCCAAAAATGCATTCAACGAATCATAATCAAACTTAATCAATCTCCATCTCACATAAACCATATGAACGTAAATTACCCAAATTCATATGCCCACAATATAGAGAGAAACCAAGATAAAACTTGAGAAACCTAAATCATAGAAAATATGAATCTTCCTACAGATCACTAACCAAACATCAATTTTTTCTCGATATAAGTCTGTAAATCAAAATACAAAAGCAAAACTTTCAAATCATTAAGTAGAACCTCCTTCTTACATCAAATATACTATTCAACAAGTAAGGAAAATCCAGACATGCACCAATCAACTAAACTTTAGAAAACACATAAATAAAAACTCAGAGAGCATAGATGTTAACTTCTTCGAACCTTTTCTTTAACAAACAACATCAATATACTTTAAAAATGTAAAGCATGCAGTCCCTATGTCCCTTAAAGAAATTCAAACCTGGGCTTATTCCTAGTCATATTAGATGTCTAGTTGTTTTCTCCCTCAGAAGCAACTAATAGATCCTTTGTCTGACCAGTTTCTTTAACAACAACAACTAACTGTGAATCTGGAAAATTTCTTATTTTGCCTTCACTACATTTTTGTGCTTGTAATTAATCCTTTCAAACCTATAATATGGGATGTTGCTGGAAATTTAATAGAAAGTGTAAGATTTTCAGTTTTGACTCCCTTGAAATATCATTTGTATCAACTTGTAACAATTTGGCCTTATATGCCTGATTACCCCATAAAAGTGACATTTAGGCATGAACTTTCCGTTCTTCCTTGAGATTTCTCCTTATACAGATCTAGTCGCACCATTTGTCTCATCAGTTGACTTAGAACATTCACCTTTATAGCCAATGCCTTGAAGGTCTCCTTTAATCTTACTAATTTTTAACAACTTTTCTAACTTTTTGGTACCTCCATCTAACATTCTTATTCCTTTTTCTATACTAACCAACTTCAATTTTGTTTCGTCAAGGTCATTTATTCTCTAAATCTTGAATGATGTTTTTATAGAAGAGTTTTCCTTCTTTATCTTTTCATTCTTCTTACATATTTCCACCCATTTTGCATACATTAATTCATAGGCTTTGTAAATATCCTCACTTTTGTCCTTTTAATCATTGTCATCACTATCATAATCTGAAATTAGACTTTGAACTGATTTATTTGTGTTTTTCTCATAATTTTGGATTGATTTACCTACGGTTTCATCATTAGTTTCTTCTTTCTTAGTTGCTATTAAGCAAGTAACTGGACTTCTGCTGCATAAAGCAACTAACGTAACATTATTGCTCACAAATTCCTCTTCACTACCATACTCACTTCTAGAATCATTGTCACTCCAAGTGCTCGTATAAGACTTCCCTTTTCTCTTCTTCAAAATGCTAGCACATTTTGCTTGCACATATCCAAACTCTTGTTATTCATGACATTAAATCTTCTTCACTTTTCTTTCATCCTTTTAAGTTTTAGCTTATTGTTTGAAGTTATTATTTAAAGAGCTCCCATCATTCTACCTAAACTCAAGTTTATCTTTCTTCAACTTCTTTAACCAGTTGCTGAAATTTCTTGTCAATAACTTCATATCTTCATTCTCATTAGATTCATCTGCTAAGTCATTTATGACTTTTCCAACTTTGACTTGCAATGCCAACCCTTTGTTCTTCTCTTATTTATCCCTCCACAAATTCGTCTCAAAGTTGGTAAGAATCCTAATTACGTTATCCAAAGATAATTCATTGATATCATCGGCTTCTTTAATGGCTGCAATTTTCGGTATAAATCTTGGAAGCAGTGATCTCAATGTCTTCTTAACAAGTTTTAGATTTGAATACTTCTTCGCAAGTTGATGTGCTTGGTTTGTTGTGTTACGCAGTCTTTCATGGAAGTCTCTAATAGTTTCACTTTCGTCCATCTTCAACTCTTCAATTCTTGCAACCAACATTTGAAGTTTCAAAGCTATCATAGATTTCAATTCCTCATGTATAGGTTGCAAAGTGTCCCAAATTTCTTTTGTTGATTTACAGGCTGATATCATAGCAAAGCGACCTTCATCAACTGCACTAAAGTTAGCATGCATAACTTGAGAATTTCCAATTCTCTCTCTTCTTCATCCTTTTTCCACTTAAATGCGTCTTTAAGCATTGTTTCTCCCTTTCCATTAGTTTTCATTGGATGTGTCCAGCCATTTAAAATCGAGTTCCATGCTTTTGTTCCTTATGCTTGAATAAATACTCTCATCTATGATTTCCACGCAGGATAATTAGAACCATCTAGTAACGATGGCCTGGTGATTGATGCCCCTTCTCTTTAGACAAAGGAGGTGACTTGAGTTACCTAAGGACTATGATTGCACGATAGAGTATCATCTAGGCAAGGCTAATGTAGTAGTTGATGCACTTAGCAAAAAATCCAGTAGCAATATAGCACAAATTTAAGCATCGAGGTTACCAAATCTAATTCAATTGAGAAAACTAAACGTTAAGTTAGATTTGGGGCATAATGGAACATTAATAGCTACATTTAAGCTGAGACTAGTATTATATGATAGGATCCGAGAGGCTCAAAGCAAGGATCCAGCGTTGGCCAGATTTATTGAGAAGTTGAAGCACAATTCAAGTTATGAGTTTAAGGTGAGAAACAACATTTTAATATTGGGACAGAGATTGTGTGTACCAGATGTCAAAGGTCTGAGGAAAGCAATTTTGGAGGAAGCACACACAGCAACTTATGCTATGCATCCTGGTACCACCGAGATGTATAACACTGTTAAACAACACTTTTTATGTCAAACATGCCAATAAGTTAAGGCAGAGCATCAGGCACTAGCTGGGAAACTACATTCATTACCTATTCCAGAGTGGAAATGGGAGAGGATTACAATGGATTTCATTGTAGGTTTACTAAGAACTTCAAGGTAGAATGATGCTATATGGGTTATTATTAACAGGTTAACAAAATCAACTCGTTTTTTGATATTAGATGGAGTAACACACTAGATTAGTTAGCTCGGAAATATGTCAGTGAGATAGTAAGGTTACATGGAGTTCCAGTATCTATTGTATCATATCAGGATCTTAGATTTACTTCTAAATTTTAGGGTAGCATATAGAGAGCATTGGGTACAAAGTTAAATTTTAGTATAACCTTTCATCCTCAAACATATGGGCAGAGTGAGAGGACCATTCAAACTGTTGAAGATATGTTTAGGGCTTGCATTTTGGAATTTCAAGGAGCATAGGATGAGTATGTGGCTCTCATTGAGTTTGCATACAATAATCATTATCATAGTAGCATTGGTATGGCTCCATATGAGGCACTATATGGCAAATGGTGTCGAGCATCTTTGTATTGGGAAGAAGAGGGCCTTAGGATTGTTGAAGGCCCAGAGTTAATTCAGGATACAGTGGATAAGGTGAAACTAATCTATAACAGGATTAATGCAGCCCAGGATAGATAGAAAAGCTATACAGATTAGCACCGGAGTAATATAAAGTACCAAGTGGGAGATAAAAGTATTTTTGAAAGTGCCACCTTGGAGAGGAGTGCTGAGGCTTGGAAAAAAGGGGAAGTTAAGCCCCAGGTATATTGGACCTTATGAGACTATTGAGAAAGTGGGTTCATTAGCTTACAGATTGGTACTACCACTAGAAATGGCTCAAATCCATAACGTATTTCATGTCAGTATGCTTAGAAAGTACAGGTCAGATCCGACACATGTGTTACCAGCTTAGAAGGTTGAGATTGCCAATAATTTGAGTTATATGGAGGAACCGGTAAAAATAGTCAAATATCAGACAAAGAAGTTGAGGAATCGAGTAATTCCTCTAGTAAAAGTTATTTGGAGAAATCATTCGAGAGAAGAAGCTACTTAGGAGCTGTTGAAAATATGAGACAACATTACCCCCCTCTATTTGATCAATCAGGTAAAAATTTTTAGGACAAAATTTCTTAAGTGGAAGAGATTTGTAATATCATATCTCCTAAATTGTTGAGGGTCAGAGGGTTTAGGAGATTAAGCTCATGCATACCGCATTAAATAAAATAAGTTATATTACTAGATGATTAATTTGGTGTGTTAGGATACAAAATTTGTTATTCTGTGTACATGGATAAGATTAACATACACGCACATAGATTATTGTTTATAAATATGAGAAATAAGTGACAAATGTTTTATGTGCACTTAATTGACATTT
>JAOTJB010323696.1:0-14110 GCA_027123815.1 Erythroxylum minutifolium | reverse complement strand
CTTTCTGGTCCTCCTTGCTCTCCTTCTTCAGCCATATCTTGATTTGAGAAATTTAAACACTTTGCCCTTCTTATTTCTCTTTTGTGCTTCTTAATGTCTGGAAATTCATCCTCTATAGCTTCTTTTGTCCTTTGTGTACTCCTTGTATTCATGCACTTGCAAATACACAAGGAAAAGTATTAAAAACTCTTAAATCAAAGTAATCTAAATAAAACACGATGCTCAACAATCAATCCCCGGCAACAACGCCAAAAACTTGTTGATGGTAAAACCTATCTACTTATTTTACGCTCAAAAATTGCAAGTGCATAAGTCATGACCTGTAGTAAAAAGAGCAGATATTGATCCCACAGGAATTGATGCCCAGACATCGCTTAATTTAGACACAACTTTGTTTAAGAAACTAAATTGTGAAATGCAAATAATAAAAAATTAAATTAAAATTAAATGAGACTACTATAAATAATGGACAATACCACAAATGTAGAAAATCTGAATTCAAGAATCTAAATGTTATAGATTACTTTTTCCTTATTTTGTCTCCCTCCTATTTTATCGATTGAATTATGTCTCACCCTAGATTTGCAATTGTGCTAATTACCCTCTTTCAAGTTGTAACTATTTGTCCCTAATTGAATTAACGGGAATCGATTGAACGATTCTCAACCTACCTAATGACTCTACCGATTCAACTAGTTTTTACGCTATCCTATGGGTGATCAATTGACTAATTGAGATCTCTCTTCTAATTATTTAATTGAAATAATAATTGCTAGTTTATAGGTCGACAACTTTCGCTGTACAATCCTACATGAATCTCATCTCACTCACTCTCTCGATTTATTACAAGACAATAATTTAAAATAACAATCATCAAAAACACTTCATTCAATTCAATAAAATAGGAGTCTTGACAAAATAATTCAAAAGCAATCACTAAAATAAAATCAGCCTAAAGTAGTCTCCATAGCATCGTCAACAATCAAATAAATCATTTTTACAAAGAATAGAGAAGATTTGAATGAAAGAAAATTGAATAAAAAAACTCTTCTTTGCCAAAATCTGGAATTTTGGTGTTGATGTGCTATTTTGCCCAATCTTGATGATGATCCTTGTCTTCAATCATTTTTTGATGCTCTAAACACGTGTTCTTCACCCAAGGATAGTGTTTCTACAGGTGGGTGTTGTCTCTCTTGAATATGGAGGCTCAATGATGTTTTTATAGTCAAAAAATCCTAGGTTTAATGAAGCCTCGCTAATTGTCTCAGATTACAATTCTCACGCCCGTGGGAATTTGCATGATTCCCACAAGTGTGGGAATTGCACACAGATGCACTTCTCATTTCTACTGTGATTTTCCACGTCCGTGGAAATTTGCATGGTTCCCACGAACTTGGGAATTTGTCCCAGATGCACTCTCCTTGTCTTCTCTTCTTTGATCTTTTGTTCAACCTCCAAGTTGCTCCCTCTTCCTATATAAAAATAATCAATTCTTACCCTCAGTTAGCATCAAACACACAAGAACAACACAAAAAATCATACTTAATGAAAACATTTAAAATGAATCTTAAACTAGACAATAAACAACAATTATACAAGAAAACACATGTTAATTACCTATAAAAACATATTCTAATGCATACCTATCAATGACCGAAGAGAAACTAAATAATATAAGATTATCATTTGAGAGTAACACATCTAATAATCCTTTATTTTTCCATAACTTGGTGGCCCAACGTTGGATGAGAGGGAAAACTAGCCTTTGGTCAAAGAAGAATCCGACTATGGTTACTTCCTAACTCCTAACTCCCTCCTGGAGAGTTTCTATCTCAGGGCAAACAAGTTTTCCATCAAACTCTTGCAAAGATAGGTAGGTAAGAGACAAGGTAAGTTGATCCTTGACTACTTGTTTCCAATTTTTCTAAAGTGGAGGGGTCAAAGGTGGTGGAGGGGAGGGGGCATATGTAGGGGAAGGATCAGTGGTAGGGGGTAAGGGTGGAAATTCATAAGCATGGATGGAAGGGTTGGAGGACATAATGTCATAAATGAGATGAAACAGAGGAGTAGAAGAAAAAGCAGTCAAGACAGTTGGAAAAAAAAAAGCTAAAAGGGAGAAGTGGGAAAAGAGAGAATGGGTAGGGTGTACAAGAATACCCATGGCAGTACTAGAAGTAATCTAATAGAGAAAAGGAAGAAGAGACAAAAAATGAAGATTCGGTGAAGAAGAGAGGCTGGTGATGGCTGAGGATGACTAGAAAAAATTGTAAGGGGTCGAACATATCAATGAATGCTTCATAGATTAGAAAGAAGCAAGAGCTAGAGAGATTGCTTCTTTCTCCAGATTGTACTACAAATGAAAAGAGGTGTAAAATATTTAAAATATTCTTCACTTTTTCTCCCTTTCTCTCTCTCGAGCAATTAAAATGTAACTACATGACATAGTTTGAGATTAAAATTATCGCACAAGTTGGATAATTACATTATTATGGTTGGAGTGTTATATCATCAAAATTGGAATTGTGTCATTATGATTAAATAACTAAATTAATATTATTAGATAGGTGTAATAAGATGCAATCCTAATTTCCTTTTTTAATATAGTCAAATGTTATTAAAAAAGAGGATCCTGGCATATTGAATTTTTTAATCTTTTTATAAAGTATATGATTATTAATCATTCAAAATTTAATTGTCATTTATTTAATTAATCTTTTTTCACAGGAATAATACCCTAGTCTTATTTCTCTGATGGCAACAGGAAGTTTAAGAATTTGATGCATTTTATATAGTATTCTCAGATAATGGCAATTTTTTTATATTGATTAGCACATTATAACAAAGTAGACAATTAACTACAGAAAAAAATATAGCTAATTGTCTTAAAAACATCACCTATAATTATTTGTGACATTTTTGTTTCATTACATAAAGCATCACCAATTTCTTGTAGTTGAAAACTATAGCCGACTTTTCTAGAAATCATAAACAAAAATTGTTATTAGCTGTGAAAATTTTTCATAACTAAAAGTTTAATCTTGACGAGGAAAATTGTGGTGCCAAATGACTGACAACAAAAATAAAATGTAGCAAATAATTTTTGGCTACATTTTCATGAAGATGTCATCTTCATAGCTATATACTATATCCAATAAAGAATGTAGATAGAGAATGAAGAAGAAATGTATAAATGCTCTCTATATTCTGTATGCTTTTATAAGGTGAAATACATCATCTTATTTATACACTTTAGGTGTCTCTAACTAAAATAAAAAATGAACTCAATAATACACAGCATTAATGTACATGACCTTGGGAGAAAATTAAGCCTAATTATAGTGGATAGTTGATTAAAGTAAAGATTACGTGAATATGATAATATAAGTTAATATCACCCTCAAACTCAAGGTGGTTGTGAAGATGATAACTTGAGTGTAGAGAGAAGATCTTGAAAACATTAAGGTGGATGTGATATGGTAAAAATATCAGCAATTTATGCTTGAGATGAGATTAGGACAAGTTGTATAGTTTCGCAAAGCACGTGATGATGCTCAAGATGATAATCAATCTCGATGTGTTTAGTTTATTCATGAAAGATGTCATTGTGAGCAATCTCCGTAGCACTATGATTGTCATAAAAGAGAGGAATTGGTAAAGAAAAGGTGACATCGATGTCTTGAAGTAACCATAACCATAAAAGTTCAGATGTAATGTCAATTAGGGCTTGGTATTCTAATTCAAGGCTTGAGCAAGAGACAATCGTTTACTTTTTACTGCGCTAAGAAATAAGAGATTTGCCAAGAAAGAAACAGTACTCAGTGGTAGATCGATGGTCAGTTGGGTCTCCAACCCAGTCAATATTAGAGTAAGCCCGTAAATCTAATAAAGATGAATGACTAAAGTGAAGTCCATGAAATAAGGTTCCTCAAATGTATTGGATTATACAAAAAACAAAAAAAAGTAAATGGTATAAGGAGTAAGCATGAACTGACAGGAAATTTGAACTACATTATTAATATCTAGACGAGTAATAGTAAGGTATATAAGACTACTAACTAGCTGTCAATAAGTGTACCATCGCTTAAATGAGTTCCATCAATGGTAGTGATATGATCATTAGAGTCTAGTGGAGTGCTAACAATCTTAGTGTCAGTGAGACCAGCACTAGAGATGAGATCAATAGCATACTTAGCTTAAGATAAGTAGTAACCTGAATCATTAGGAGACGTTACAAGGCCTAAACAATAGCTCAGGGGACCTAAATCTTTGATTTCAAAATATTGATGAAGACAAGATTTGAGAGTAACAATCCCCTGAGTGTCATTGCCAGTTATTAACATCTCATTAACATATAGAAGGAGAAGAGTGATCCCTTGATCTATTTTTTGGATAAACAAGGCATGATCATATGAGCTGAACATGAAGCCAAGATGGTTGATGATGGAGTTGAATTTAGAAAACCATGCTCGAGGAGCTAACTTAAGGCCATACAAGGCTTTGCGATGGCGATAATCTTTATTACGTGGATAAGCATACCCAAGTGGAGGTTATATATATGCTTCTTCATGAAGATTACCATTAAGAAAGGCATTCTCGACATCTATTAGAACAATTCCCAATATTTGCTTGTTGCTACGAAAATAAAACTATAGATTGAAGTTAGGCGAGCTATCGGGATAAAGTGAACTCCATTTTCTTAAGTAAACCCCTTTGCAACCAAACATGTTTTGTATCTTTTGACTAATCTATCAACTCAAGTCTTAATTTTTTAGACCTATTTACAGCTAATAACATACTTATCTGAAGGTAGGTCAACTAAGTCTCAAGTGTTGGTGCTAGAGAGAGGTTGTAATTATTTGACCACTATTGACATAAAGGGTTAGAGCTGGCCTCACGATAGGTGCGAGGTTCATATAAAGAAACAATAGTGGAATAAACATGGAAGTCTTTAGGATGAATAGATGGTTGACTTACTCGAGAGGATTGATGGAGGGGTTGTAAAGACTCAGTTGATTTTGGTGAATGAATAAAAGAGAAAGATCTATTTGGTGAGGATGGAGAATCCATAACCGGAGAAGATATAATAGAATCAATCGCTAGTTGCGTTAAGCTATTAGAGGTCTAAGATAGGCCTGCAGAAGAAATATCAAGAAACAAAGGTATAGCAGGATCAGAAAAAATATGACAGTTCTCTAACTCAAAATTTTGATATTGAGAAGAATATTTTATGTTCCTAAAAAGTGACATGCTGACAAATTTCAAGTCTTTGAGATAGTGGATCCCAAGATCTATATCCATTGTTCTTTATCACATACCCTAGAAAACAATATAAATGTGCTCCAGTTTTAAGTTTGATGTGCTTATGAGGTTGTAGTAGAATAAAGCACACACATCCAAAAACTTTAAGAGACTAATAATTTGGAGCATGATTGAATAAGCCTTTATATAGAGAGATATTACCTATGACAGGAGAGGGAATGTGATTGGCAATATAGATAGCAATAAATACTACTTACTTCAAAGGGTTTTATATAAGAAGGGCTCAAGTAGTGCCAAGAATATGTCTATATTTACATTTGACCTAACCATTTTGTTAAGATGTATTTGGAGAGGATCTCTAAATGAAGGTCTCTTATTGATTAAAAAAATGAATTTTGTATCTTTGTTTTCCATTTTGATATCAGTCCAAAATCTTTTAATCTTGCAAGAGAATTGAGTGTGAATCATATTAGCAAAATGAGAGTAAATGGAGAATATTTCATATTTATAGCGTATCAGGTAAATCCATGTATAGCGATAAAAATCATCAACAAAGATCACATAGTATTTCAAGTTACCCATAATTTCATAAGGTTCAAGACCCAAATATCATAATGAATTAGATCAAAAAGTACTAAAGAGATAAAATGGTTGAGAGAAAATAGTAAAGTATGATTTTTAAAGAGTTAACAAGGGACACAATCAAAATGTTTAATCTTAACATGAATTAGGTTACCGCTAGAGATTAAAGTCCATAATTTAGAGGTAAAAAGATGACCTAAACAAGAGTGACATATATGAGAGGTGACAACACCAACTACAAATTTTGAAGGAAGATTTAGTGAAGTAAGCTCAAACATCCTTTTAAACTTACATCCTTTCCCAAAGATCTTATCCATCTGTAGATCTTGCACAATACTAAGACTTGAAAAGGATAAGTTAACATCAAGTTTATATGATTTTCCAACATGAATAAGATTTAATGAGAGTTTAGGAACAAGAAATGTTTAAGGTAAATGTAATGTGGATGTGTGAATAGTACCTATATGTTGCATATGCATAGTAGAATTATCAACGGTGTGAACAATACCAATATTTTGGAAATAAATGGTATCATTAAAGATTCAAGAATAAAAGAGTCAAAGGTCATATGATTACAGCAGGCAAAATCGACATACCAAGAGTTTGAGGTACCTAATGTGACAGACAGGGCAGAGGAGAAAACTGTACCAGAATCTAGTTGAAGTTGTGGAAGAAGGGCATGAAGGTCCTTTAAAGAGAACTTGGGAAAGGTGTTTTCTATTGGCCCTATAGTGGCAACAACAGTAGAGGAAGCAGGCTAAAGAGACTTGGAAAAATTACCTTGTCCAGAGTTCTGCTTGAGCTATTTTCTATATTCAGAGATGTGATGTTTGGGCTTTTTGCAGTAGTTGTAAGATCCTTTATAAAACTTCTTACTTGAGTTGTGAGAAGTTTGAGATGAAGTATAAGTTGCAAGGAAAACATCAGTAGATGGAATAAATTTTTCAATACAAAGCATATTGAGGCAAATTTTCTCTAAGATGAGCTCGTTAAAAGTAGTTTCGAGTTTGGGTAGAGTTCATTTATGCAGAAGAGAACTGTGAATGAGTTCAAATTCATCCTTGAGAGTTATAAGTAAGTTGCATATGTGTTGATGATCTCGAAGATTTATATAAAGAGTAGCAATATTAGGACTAGGCCAGATAAGATTGTAACTGCCAGTTGATTCCAAAGTTCTTACAATTTAGACACATAACTATGTATTATCTATCAAGGTTGTTGTTGCGTGCGATGAAGTCTCCTATACAACTCAAAGTAGTGGACATCATCTGATCTAAAAATTCCATACCTCCTAAGCTATGTCAATTTATCGAAAATCAAGTTTGATGGTTTTGACACATATATTTCGAGACCATGTTAAGATTTGATGGTTTATTCCATCCTATGCCACTAATTGTTAGCTAAATATGTCTTCATCTTCGTCTTTCTTTTGAGTGGGTTTAGGTATTTCTCTACTAATAATACGGCAAAGGATTCTCCCCTTAAGAAAACTACACATTTCCTCAGTCCAAAGATCATAGTTGAAGCCATCAAAGATGATATTAATAGGGTTAAGAAGGTATTGGGGAAGTTTAAAGGCTTTTATAACGAACGAAGATAATAAAATAAGAGAAAGCCTACTTATAGGGATGAAATTTGGTTATTCTAGCCTTAGAATTGGATTTAGAGCATTGAAAAACCTTAGGAATTAGTTTGTTTTGGAGAGAAACCGAATTAAAATGTACTGAACTGGGCGATCAAAGTGTAGGTCAACTTATTCTTGAATCGAATCGAATCGAACTAATGAGTCTAAACTGAAAAAAGGAGACAACATATAGACAAATGAGAAAAGGACACATGTAAAGATAACGTTGCAACGACTTGCAATGATGTGGCAATGACATGTTAGGGGATTTGTTGAGAGACGTAGTAGATAAATAGGATTTTGTGCTTATGTGGTGGATGATATGGTGTTGATGTAGTTGTTGGTGTGGCGATGACAAGGCAACTCCCTTTTTGTGGTTAAATGACGTTTTTGGCTGGGAGTGAAATGACATCATTTAAGTAGTCTTCTTACTCCAAAAGTCCTATAACTAGGGTTTTTGAAACAAATGGCTATAGGTGGTGCCTAAAGGCGTATGGAGCATCTTTTGGTGACGAATTTTATACTATTGTGATCTGCTCAAGGCAAGGAATAATTTGATATATGGAAAAAAATTGGAGCAGATTTAGAACCCAAAATTTGAAAGTAAAATGCTTGATAGAAAGAATGCAGAAGGCTCCAAAATTTTGATTCCTTTTGTTAAAAAGAAGGCTCTGATACCATGTAGAAATTGAGAATGAAGAAGAAATGTCGAAATGCTCTCTGTATTTCTTTATGTTTTTATAAAGTGAAATATATCCTCCTATTTATACACTCTAGTTGTCTCTAACTAAAGTAACAAATCAACTTAATAATACACGGCATTAATGTTAATTATAATGGATAGTTTACTAAGTAAAGATTACATTTATATGATAATATACATTAATAAACAAGGTTATCTTCGTAGTTAAATACTATTAGCTACGTTTTATAATGTAGTCAAATATTTTTGGCTACATTTTTTATAAGGTAGCCAAAAGTTATTTGCTACATTTTTAATAATGTCGCAATATATTATTTGTTACATTTGTAATCTATGATATTGAACAATATGTTTTGTATATAATGTATCAATATGTTTTTTATTATGAATTATTTATTTTTTGTTATAAAATTAAATGGTAAAAATATTATTAATTTAAAATATTGAGCATTTTATATATAAAAAATATAAAAATCATTAAATTATACTAATAAAAATAATATAATGTTAAAGGATGATCATTTGTTCCTATACAAGATATTAATGACAACTTGAATAATTCTTATAGACAAAATAATAAATAAAGATAACAATTTACAAGTTATAATATGTCATGCTCATATTACAAAAATATTAAAGCATAACTTGTATGACTACCTAGTATTGTCCATGTCCATAAACTTATAATAATCCGAAAAGCTTATTTAAAATTAACTAAAAATATTGTGAGTATTGATATAATAAGTATTTGGTTCTGATTAAAGCAAACACAACATAACTTTACCATTCACAACATAATCACCCATCAGTTGCATCTTTATCCATTCTATAATTCGCGAGAAAAAGTGTTAAATTTAAATTATGGTATATAAAGGAAGTGAAAGAAAAATGTATAGGAGATAGAATTAATACCCTTCACTTTCCTCTTCATTTTTGTCTTAATCTAGGCCAAGTAATCTTTTGAATAATATGAGGTGTTTTGACACTTGATTATGAAGTGTTTTCATTTTTTATCCTTATTATGAGATGTTTTCATTTTTGAACTACTGATCTTTGCCTTTCCACAATTTTCCTAATAAAAAAAACATCACTTAATCGTTAAATCATCTAATAAGATTAATGCAAGCAAACATGAAGGCAAAGAAAACAAACTTGAACATTTAGGTAAACCCAATAATCATACAAACTATTCTAATTTTTTTCATACATTAGTTCCGAAGCATGGCTTCATGCTTTCACATTAGAAGGAAAGGATTTATAATACTTATGCAACTTAAAACGACCCCTAGTCCTTTGTTTTAATAATGAAGTAACACAGTTTGAAACATCTGGGTTAGTAATAAGTTCTACCACTATAATAATCTTGCATAAGCCCAATGGTTAGAATAATAAAGCTTAGCGAATTTGAAATTAGATTCGTTCTACATACATCAATAAAAGCTTAAATGCTAGTTAATTGCATAATTGAATGTACCATTTCTATTAGTTATGTAGACTCAAAGCTATACATTTTACTTGCATAGACAATGAATGTTGATAGAACATCTAGTAAAGATGAAAGGAAGGTTATCATTTTTCTTTAAAAACCATATGGGATCCAAATAAGATGTTATCAAAATTACTAATTTAAAGTCTCAAACTAAGAAGCTAAACATGAGGCTCTAATTTATGGAATTAGGGTCTTAAAACGCCTATAATCTTAACTATAACAATTATATCTAACTTGGAGCTTGTAGTAAATTAGTTAAACAAGTTATATACTACTAATGAAGAAAAATTGTGAAAGTACCTTTCTTAGTGTTAAACATTAATGAAAGAGATGCACGCATAAGTTGAACACATACTTAAAGAGTAGAACAACTTTGTTATCCATCTATCCAAACTAGGAGTTAAAGGTACAAGGTCAAAGGATGCCTTTACAAACATAAGACTTAGCCCCGCATACGAAGATAAAGTCTAGGGCAAAGAATAACTGATATGCAAGTCTTTTATAATTTATAACTACAATTGAATGTATTTAGTTTAAATAACATTAATTGGGAAAATGGACGTGTATTGAGAGTAACTAAGATTATGAACTTGCAATTAGTACATTAATCTCTAATACTAATACATGATTCAATTCGTTGCATCCATTCATTAAAATACTTGGGAATCAAAATAAAGATAGTGAAACAAGGTACCAAGTTTACTCATTCTTTAGTTTTATCAAAAGTCAATGAAGTTTGATCCAATTCAACTCATGGACTATATATGTTTTCTTTCTTCTTTTCACAAGTTGTATTAATAAGAGCTATCTCAAATCCAGCATTCATATTTATATCGTCATCATACAAATTGATTTATTTAAGATTATTGCATACACAACACTATTTACTTAGCACATTGGAATTAACAACCATGGGTTGTCCTATTATTAGAAAAAAGAACAAAGAAAAACACGCAGCAAGAACTCAAGTTTCATGATTACAAGTCAATGACAGAACTTAGTTTCAGTAATTGATTATTATAATGACCAAAAGCTTGGAGAGAAGAGTTGTACATAACATACATAGAAATAGACATCGCAAATTGGTCAAGAAAACACGAGGACATTAGAGAGAAAACAGATAAAGATAATGGAGCTGCTAGAGAAAACACGCTAGAGAGAAGACAGGCGAAGACAATGGGAGTTGTTTGAAGACGAAGATAGACAAAGAAAAAAAATAGAGAGAAGAACTATCTTTAGGTTATAAGTATAAGAAAATGACGTTGTTTTAGTGGACAAAACGACATTATTTTCATCATTTTTATTCTTCTTTTTTTCTCTATGAAAATATTTTTATAGCATAATCTTTTTAACTATGAAATTTATTTTCATTGTTGATAGTTATAAGACGTGTGTTTTAGCTAAAAAAATATTTCATAGCTAAAAATATTTCACTACAAAAATAAGTTGGAAAAGAAAGAATCGAAATTAATCGTTATAATTCTCGAAACAAACAAAAAGGAAAGATGAAACATAAATCATGAATCAAGTAAGCCCTCTGATAGGTTCTTGGACAACTTGGGAAGTTGGTTATATAAATTAAATAAGACTTGAAGAGAATTCAAGAAAGAAAGGTTTCAGAGAGATATTGGAATAAATTAGATAGACTTTTTTCATGATAATTGATTGAAATACAATCCTATTTGTACTAGAATTCCTAAACTAAAAATAAAAATTACGCACGTAAAATTAGGCCATAATGGCCACTACATTACTGGAAACAACTAAAAATAAGAAGCAAAATAACAAAACAACTAAAATACTTCTGCTTCGGAATGACCACCTCTCACACACGTTCACTCCTCTGCTTGTGCAGCAAGCGTTCCCTTGCCTCCTTATGTTGCCAGCTTCTTCCATGCAACCATATAGACCAACGTTCCTATCAGCTTCCTCCCCACTCAAAATTCCTTTTCCCTCAAGGGAAAGAAAATTAGAATAACTCTTTGTGAAACAACGGCTATCTTCCCACGTAGCAATCTCTAGAGAAGCTCCCTGCCACTTGATCAAAACCACCTCTCTAGCACGATATTTCCATTTTTGGATTGTGCGAAGATCGAGTATAGCCTTCAGACTTGGAAGAATTGAATCATTGAAAGAGTATGAAGAAGGAGGTGCAGATGGTAGCTGTGGAGTTGTTACCGGTATAAGCCCTAAACTCTTCTTTAACTGGCTAACTTGGATTACATCATGAATTCGAGACCCCTCCGGTAGCTCCAATTTATAGGCTACAGCTCCAACTCTAGCCAGAATCTTAAATGACCTATAGTACCTTGGGGATAACTTCATGGAAGACTGAAAAGATATTGTGGATTGCTTATAGGGCTGAAGCTTCAAATACACAAAATCACCTACCTCAAATTCAGTGTCTCTATGGTGTCGATAAGCTAATGCCTCATCCTGTCTTAAGATTGAAGCAAAGTTAATTTCAGCTCCCTTAGAATTGCATCTCTATCACATAAATAAGAGTTCGCAGCATTCACCTTGGTTGTTCCCAGCACATAACGTAGCAAAGATGGAGGTGGAATGCCATAAACTACTAGAAACGATGATACCCTTGTGTTTGAGTGAGTGGCTGTGTTGTAGCTGTATTCGGCCCACGACAACCTATCACACTATGTCTGAGGTTGATCACCAGCAAAACACCTTAGATATTGCTCAAGTGTACGATTCACCACTTCAGTTTGACCATCACTTTACGGATGATAACTGGAGTTCATATTAAGTTTCGTGCCTTAGAGACGGAATAAGGTTTTCCAAAATAAACTCATAAACACCGAATCTCTATCATTGACTATAGAGGTCAGTATCCTATACAAGCAAACAACGTTGGCGATAAATGCCTTAGCAACCGTGACTAATGTATACAGATGAGCCAAGGGAATAAAATGGGCACATTTGGTAAGGTGGTCTACCACCACCATAATAACCTAGTTTCCTTTTGAAATGGGCAGTCCATCAATAAAGTCCATAGATACATCGGATCAAATTTCATCCAGTATTGGAAGTGGTTGTAGAAGTCTCGTCGGCCCCATGTTTACAGCTTTATTTTTCTGACACACCGCATACTCTCGGATAAAATTCCGAACAGATTGCCTCATTCCTCCTTAAGTAAAATCCAATCTTATGGGCCCAAGGTTTTATAGAATCCAAAATGGCCTCCTGTTGCGGATTCATGTAATTCTAAGAGGATTATTGAAATCAAAGATGAAATAGGATTCAACAAATCCTTATCGTAGAGGAACCAAATTCCTTCTCATTTTTTAGCATTTGGATTTGTTTCATATTGATGGTAGAACTCATCATGCGAACACTCATGCTTCAATGTCTCCCATCACACTACTCGTGGACTTGAAATTGCCAAAATTTTGATTTCAGCCTTTCGGCATAAAGAATCAACAGCCGTATTGAATGAACTTGGTTTGTATTCTATTTTATATTCGTACCCCAATAGCTTTGGCAACCATCGAGCTTGAGCATTAGTGACAATGCATTACTCCAATAGAAATTTTAAACTCTTGTGATCAGTATATATCCTAAATGAAGTCCCCAGTAGATATGGCCTCCACTTCCAGACGGATTTGACAAGAGCCAGCATTTCCTTTTCATAGGTTGACATCTTCATAGATGCCCCTTTCATATTTTCACTTAAATAAGCAATCGGATGATGGTCTTGCATTAGAACCACACCAATTCTTGTTCTACTTGCATCACACTCTATGGTAAATGGTTGCTTAAAATTAGGTAGACGGAGTACTGGTGCGTTGGTGAGGGCGACCTTAAGTTGTCGGAATGAGTCCTTTTGTTCAGTTGTCCAACAAAATCCCTCTTTCCCGAGCAATCGGTTTATAAGGGTAGCAATACTTCCAAAGCCCTATATAAATTTTCTATAGTAGCCCGCGAGCCCAAGGAAGCCTCGGACTTCCCGTACCGTGGTGGGCGTGGGCTAGTCTCAGACCGCCTGAATTTTGCTCGAATTTAGGCCAACATCGTCTTCTAAAATTATGTATCCCATATACTGAATTTTCTGTACCCAGAACTCACATTTACTCTTCTTAGTGTAGAGCTTATGGCGTTTTAGGAGTTCCAAGACCAATTGAAGATGATGCAGGTGATCCTCCCAAGTTTTTGAGTAAATCAAAATTTCATTAAAAAAAGCACAAATTTAAGGAGATAAGGATAGAAAACCTCATTCATTAAACTCTGAAATGTTGATGGCACATTAGTGAGGCCAAACGGCATCCAGAATGTCGTTTTGTGGACGTCTGACTCTCGTACTCTTATTTAATGATAACCAGAGGTGAGATTGAATTTGGAAAAGAACCAAGCCCTATACAACTCATCCATGAGCTCGTCTATAACTGGTATAGGAAACTTATCTTTAATGGTGATGGAATTTAATGCTCGATAATCAATA